>PVJA010004487.1:0-85814 GCA_004027025.1 Myocastor coypus | reverse complement strand
GGGAGGAGGAGGAAAAGGGGGAGGGGAAGGGGGAGGAGAAGGCAGGCACAGAACAGCCAGTATCAAAAGATCATTTACTGTGAAGCAACGACAATAAAATCCACTCAGCCTCTGCCGTTGCCACACTCAAGACCGCACACCAGCACTTAGGAAGACAAAGCTGAGTGGTCGTAAGGGTGGCCAAAGGGTCCCCAAGGCAGCCATGAGAAAGACACAAACGCAAACAGGAGCTCCGAGGGTGACGTGGAAGGGCGAAAAGGAGAGCTGAGAACACAGACAGAGGTCAGTTCCCCCTGGCCCACAGGGCCAGGGAAGGGTGGAGAGGAGGGGCAGAGACTGAGTCAGACGTTGAGCGGCGAAGGGCGAGGGAGGTAGGAGACAGATCCCGGGTAAAGGTGGCTCAAGCTGTGGCATGGTGCCCAGAGCTGGGCAGGAGAATGACCAAGGCAGACGACGGCTGGGGAGAACTGTGACACTTCAGCAGAGCAACAGGCACCAGAGACACCAGGTTCTGAGTAGGACAATAAAGTTATAGCAAAAACCGAATGAAAAATACCAGGGACCAGACTTATAGTAAGGAAAGCTGAATGTTGGGTAAATACAAAACAAAAGGCATCAGTTCATTTGCTATCTCTTTTATTTTCTAAATTTTCTAAAAAGAAGCACAATTAGATGTATTTTTATTGTTTTCATAACACTATTCGGGTGCATATGCTGCTTAAAACAGCTAAGATTTTCAACATGAATTTGACCATAACAGCTAGACCAGCGGGTAGCACACAGTAACTGAGGAAGAGCAGGCTGGGTGAGGGTCTTCCTCCCTGTGCTGTAAGCACAGGCCTGACTGACGGGAGGCCTGTTTCCCTTGGGTCTCTGTTTCTGCTGTGCCTTTGGCTCTGATTTCTTTGTCTTCAAAAGCTCAAGTTTATACAGCTGAAATGGATGAGAATCTTATACAGAGTGTGCCAGCTAAGACATACAGAAGAGTTATTCCTTTTTTTAAGGATATATTTACCACACCTTTTGTAGATCAATTTGAGGGAGAAAATCTGTACTAGAAGGGTAGATTGAGAAGAGGTAAAGGTGCAGATTCATAGGCAGGCCCAGCCCAAGTTGCCGCGAGCTGGACTTGCTGAAGAATTCACGGTCCCTTGATCTCCGGCTGGCCTGGCTCCAGGGTGCTGAAGGGGAGTGGCTACTAGGCAGACTTCAGCAATTCCAACTCACAGCTGGAATAAAGACCATATGACCAACACAGGACTTAGGGGACAAAGTTCAAATAGAATGCTTTTCCAGATAGGGATGGTATGCATCATTTCAGCTCTGAAGTCTTTAACAGGAAGCAAAGAAACACATTTGCCCTAACATTTTAAAAGCAATTTACAGTTTTGGATACCAGCTTCAGGATTTAGGATGTGCTCTGTGTCAGCATACATGAAAACCTCTCTTAGATCGGGTTAGGTTGGGTTAGCACAGAAAGCAAATTAAATTGGAATTTAATTACATTGTTAAAACAGCAGGAAATAGTTCACAAATATCCACTGAGTCCCCAAAGTATTGACTGATTGCCTGACGTATAAAATATATATCTTTAAGTGCAATAAACCAAACCAGACCTCCGAGTCCACCTTTCTTATTTGTCAGGTGACTGCTGACCACTACAGTTGAAGTTGGTTGGAAACTGTTCACACACCTCCCAACTAAGAAAAAGAAAATATTTGATTGCTTTAATTTGAATTAAAATGAATTTACTTTTATACTGAGCTTTACTAGTACAACAGTGCATGCATTTTGGTCTCTGCCAGTGAGAGAGGGGAATGTACAGAGCAGAGTCTTCTCAAGCGAAACTTTGTGCCAAGTCGCGATATTTCTAATTTGGAAAGACAAGGCTTTAAAAGTTTACCTTGTCATTGGGTATAGCAGTGGGAGATTTCATGACCAAGTCATTAATAACCAGAAAAGGATTTTTAATCTTAAAATCTCCACGAATAGTGGAGACTATCTGTGTTGTTCACTTTGTATTCTATAGCCTGGACTCTGAATAATAGTGATATTTTTGTATTTGTAATGGTTGTGGGATACATCCTAGTTTGGCATTTTTAAGAGAATCTAAAAGGCCTTACCGTCTACTGGGTACCCAGGAAATAAAACAAGCAACACAAGGTTAGACTTCATTCTTAGTTTAGCCAAATCTAAGGGCTAAGGACATAGCTCAGTGGTAGAGTGCTTGCCTACCACACAGGAAGTCTTAAGTTCATGCCTCAGAACTACACACACACCCACACCCACACACACACACACACACACACACACACACACGAAAGCACACACACACACACACACGAAAGCACACACACATAAGCACAGGCACATACCTAGACAGTCATCATCCAGTTCAACCCTTAGGTGTTAGGATGACCAAGGTGCCCATGGTATTCAGCAGAAGCCAGTCCTGGGACTAATAGTAGCAATTTTTATCAACATTCTCAGAAATAAGAGCATGATTAGTAAGATGGCAAATGATCTTGTATTTCAATTTTGAATTCAAAAGTCCAATGGAGTGCAAAAATTAAGGAAGTTATCTAACAAAATTAGTTTGTATCCAACACAGATAGCATTATTGCTCTTAAAGACCTAGAGCCAATTTGAATCACTCCAGCATTTACTGTACCTGGCCAAATATGATTAAAAAGGACTAGATGAAGCAAAAACATTAAAATGTACAGTGTGGAATATTTACATTGATACTTAATATAAATATTAAAAATAGAGCTAAGATTTAAGAGAAAAGTTCTAGAAAATTTAACCACTTAAAATATGATTGCATTCAAATCTTATAAGTGAAAAACACTTGTGACAAACGCGTGTCCGTGAGTTATTTTCTATATGTAAGGAGACCAAGAAGAAACACACTCATCGCACCTAGAAAGCGCAGGTTTTGGGAGCCGGAGCTACTGATCAGACAAGGAAAGCCCAGGCCTTGCCCCTCGGACAAGCCAGCAGCTGTCCCTGAGCCTGTCCCTATGTATGGCAGCCCTTCCCACTGCAGGTTAGGGAGAGCTGTGATTTATAATCAGGACAGGCACCCACAAACGGCTGCCTGTCCCGCCCCACCAGTGTCATGCCCTGGTGGCCAGGCCACTAGCCCTTAGCCACATCATCCTGTTTAAATTTAAATTTACTTAAATAAAATGTCAAATCCATTTCTCAGTCCCACTAGGAGTGAATGTGAGCTAACAGTAGGAGGATATGTTTCAGTCACCATGGAAAGTTCTGTCAGGCTGAGCCAGGCAGGGATGAAGCCCTTGGGTCCTCAACAGGGAAGGTCCAGATTAGAGTCCGACGCCACCTATGCGTGACTTCAGGTGAATTACTGCTCCTGGTCTTGACTTCTGTCTTTGAAAACTACAGTAGCAGAACATTGGGGCACAATGAGATTTCCATCATTGTTTTGACAACTAAGTAAATTCTCACCCAAGTCACGCAAAACTGTGCGTGGCCCACGGTCAGCATGACCTCAGCTTCTATGGCCAGGCTGGCTCTGGCCCTCCACAGAGCAGAGGCAGCACCCAGCCCTCAGCACCCACCCTGCCTTCCTCCCATGGCCCACCAGGCCCTGTACAATGCTGTTTAGGTTGAAGTGAAGTGTTTAAGTGTGAACGTTCATACAGAGAACACAAGACTCTACCTGAGATTACAAAATAAGAATAAACTCCCACACAGCTCTTACACTTCAAATAAAGCTGCTGCTTCTGGAGAGTGGGAGCTGTCCTCTGCCACTGCCCCACAGGGTTTCTGAACACAAGGACCAGCGGCCAAGAGTCCAGGGCCAGAGCCTCTTCTTCTGTGCCACACACAGGGAGCGGCAGAAAACAATGCAAACAGCATCTTAGCTCCGGGTCTCATGCCCTGGGAAACCTAGACCGGGGTGATGGGCTGCTTCGATCAAACACCGTCAACCTCCTTCTCCTTTCCAGGTGGTGGGATGGCGCTGGACTTCAATGTGGCCTTGGGAGGGACCATGATGCTGCCAGTAGCAAATGTAGTCACTCAGCCAAAGGTCAAAGGTCAAAGTCAGAGCAGGGCTTTGTGAGATTTGGAATTGAAAAAACAAACAAACAAACAAAAAACACTATCTCGAAAATTATATAGCCCCTGAAATATGAAAACCAATAAAACACCACACGTAGTAAGCAATCTCTCTAACACAACCTAGAAATACGTGAATTTCCTATTATGCAGTCCTATCATTAATGTCACATGTAGACCTCTGAAAAGTACATTTCAGTTCATTTAGATGACTTATAATGCACCAAGAACAGAGGCAACATTTGTAACTTTAATAAACAGTTGCAATGATGACAGTATTTTGTGGAGCAAAAACATTGAACTATTGATATAATTTTTCTTTTTCAAGTCTGGCTGCAATCTGGTGAACGCTTCTGCAGCGGGCTTCAGAGCTACCAAGTAAAATCTGAGTCCTTATTTGGCTAAAAACATCTATTTCTTTCTGAGCTCTCCAAGTATTCTGCCGATTGGGTTTTCACATTACATGTCACACATGCTGCTTTAGACGGATTGGAAATTAAAACCAAACTGAAAACATACATTAAATTTCAGAATGGTCACTATGTCAACTGCAACCATTTTTTCTCTAACATGCTAACAAAGATTTGCTGTTGAATTCCAGAAAAAAAAAAAGGACACCACAATGTCACCTGTGCCAAAGACATTTGTACTGAATCTCACCACGAGGACACACGCCGCAGCAAGCCCCGAGTGTGGACAGCCCACGAAGGAGACATCAGTGTTGAGCCAAGCAGAACAAAGGTAGAAAGCGGGCATGCTGGACTAAACACGACCACGGAAAAGCACTGAAGGCAGTTCAGGAAGCTGACTCGCTAGTTAGTCACAGAAAGCTTTAAAGTACAGTTCGGGGACCTGGAATCTATACTGTTTCTGAGATAATCACACATAATTATTGCTAGTCGCTACGCAGAAGAATGCCCAGTTATTCAGTTATCTGCAGGATTTGGGAGTGAAATTTTCATAATTGTCTGGAAATACATTCAAACTACTTGAGAGAAGAAAGGAAGAGCAATAACCGCACACGGGAAACTCTTCAGATTGGTGCGTCTAGGTGAAATACCCACACCCTCATGAGACTGCGCTGTCAGCTTCTCTGGAGATGTGAAAAATTTCAAAAATAAGAATTTGGGGGAGGGAATAACTAAACAATTCAAGTATTGGACAAAATTACCCTTGTCAGAGGACTAGCCTGAGCTTCCACCCCTGTGCTAACAGAAAGGAGACACACTAGAATTGCTTCCTAAAGACCAACAGCACCTACTTAGTACAGATGACATATGCTTTTGATACATTTTAAACTAGCCGGCAACGACTTTCAAGTATACAAATTGTTTTATGATGGCAGAGATAATCGTGATTTCTGGGTGGTTTGTCAGACTAGGGTCTTATTTTCAAAAGTAAAAAAATACTAGAAAAAAATGAAATACAAATAAACATACACATTTAAAATTTCTCCAGATACAATCCTGAGCTCATTTTAGAATCTTCCAGATTACTCACCTTTTATTTGCCACTCCGTAATTATAATTCAGTTATCTGAAAGCAAGTATGATCTTTTTAAAACACTGTAATGAACATCAAAATTATCCAGTCCTTATTTTCACTTTAACAAAGGTATTTTTAAAAAATAAAATTGGCATGCATTTTGTAAGGATTTTCTCTTGCTAAATCAAGAATTCTCACCACTTTAGAATTCATTATTGGCCCAGCAGGATGGCTTGGTGGTCTAAAGCACCTGCTTGGGAAAGCTTAGGCGGCTGCAGGGACTGCGGTTCGATCCCTGGCACCACATGCTGCACCAGCCCTGCCCTCAGGGCAGGCTGAGCCAGCCATAAAAATAAATAAACAAAAAAAATAAATAAATAAAAATAAAAATAAATAAACAAAAGTTTTGGGGCTGGCGAGATAGTTCAGCAGTCTAAAGCACCTGCTTAGACAACCGCAGGGACCTCAGTTTGATCCCCAGCACCACATGCTGTGCCAGCCCCACCCCCAGCTCAGGCTGAGCCAGCCATAACATAAATAAATAAAGTTTAAAAAAAATAAAAAAATAAAATTCATTATTGTTGTTATGATCATGAAAGCAATTCCCCTCACAAGGTAATTAAGTTAGATTTTGAAAATGGACTGTTGGGGAAAGAAAATTTTCTTTCCTCATGCATTTTTAATTATATAAATTATACAGCATAAGAAATCATTATAACCAATTTAATTTTATTCTACACTGACAAATGAAGCAAAGTTATGTAACCTGGTTCCATAGCTTATCTTACCGGCCTCTTCCAATACCTTCATGGATTTCTGAGGCATTTTTCTGTCAGTCTTTGTAACTTTGACGATTTGAATATTGAAAAAAAAAAAAAAAAAAATCCCAGGCAGCGCACAGGTTTTCTGAGATTCAGGTCTGTCTGTGCTGTTCTCGTTGTAATCAACACATGACCAAATTGTTTTTCCCTTATTCTGTTCTGCGGCTAAATAATGAGCTAAGAAAATGTTTAAAATAGAGAGAGGCAAGAAAGTATGTTGGAGTTTCCTGACAGGCGGCCTCTGAGCTCCTCGAGATGCGCCCTGTCAAAATATGCTGCATATATTTCCAAGACAGCCCTGCGCAGATCTGCGGTGTAGACTGCAGCCTCTGCCTTTCTTCAGAAAGGTAGATAATTTTATGCAGGAATTTACCAATCTACAAAAATTTACACAATGCTCAGCAATAACCAGTAATTATTGTGGGATGCTGCAGACCACATTTGAGGACGGGGACTTGGGAGGGATGGGGCTTCCGAGCTTTACCAGTTTATCCTTGGCTAGTCTATCCCCAGTGCTTGAGAGGTTAAGGCTTTATTTGTGAAAACACAGGGAGAGAACGGGGAATCGTGCTGTCTGCAGCTTCATAAGTCTTAAGATCCTTTTCAATTACCATCCATTTCTCCTTTAAAAAGGGACAAAAAAAAAAAAATAGCGGCGTGGAAGCGGGTCAGGGCAGCGCGGGTGGCAGCGTGATGGGCCGCCCCCCGCCGCGTTTCCATCTGCTATCATTAAGGTGCCTACTCAGACATGAACAAATCCCTCTCGCTGCGCTGACAGGCAGACTTCAAGAACTATGACAAGGCATTAGGACAGAAAGTCGGGGCGACAGGGAGAGCGTGCGCACGCGAGATGGTGCTCCATCAACAATACAGTCTCGAAAAGACGTCCTGAAATTTCACTAGAATTCAGGAAATTTTTAAATTCCCCAAGAGGTGCTTCGAGGCTGCGTCTGCTGGGCCCGGAGCCTGGGACCTGCGAAGGCCGCCCGCTCCTGCCTGCTCAGTCTAGCACGAGGCAGCCCAGAGTGCGGCTTGCTCCCGAGCAAGAGCGGCCTCGCCATCCCTCGCGTCCCAGGGCCAAGCTGGCGCAGGCCCCGGCGAGGCCTGCGGGGCTGAGCGCAGAGTCTGGGCCCGAGCGGGGACTGCAGGAGGAGGGCAGAGCCTGGGCGGGCAGGCGCCAGAGCCCGCGCCTCGGAGAGCATCTGTAATAAACTGTCTCTGCTCTGTAACACATGAAGTCCAAACAAATGATAATTAAATTCACATAGAATGTTAAAAGAAGTGTGAAATGACGGCGATGTTTAGCTCAGTGTAAAGTAACAAAATGAGCACGGGCTTTTAACCAGCAGGGGGTGCCACAGGCTTGTGATTGAGCTCTGACCCCTTGGCGCGGGACTGAAAGCAGATGCGTATGACAGACTCCCAGAAAGAGCACTTAGCGTCCGCCTGCAGCGGCCCTCCCTGGGAGCTACCCACTGGGCGACGGCCCTCCCTGGCCACAGCCAAGCGGCACGGCTGCCCATCCCCCGCCCCGCCAGTCCACGATGCACAGGGCTGCAAAATGAGCCTGACTTCCAACACACAGCGGTCCACGTGAAGAACTCTTCCTCAAGGCCCAGACCTGGCAGCAGTGTGCAAGCCGCTGTGTGCACAAGCAGCCGTGTGCAAGCTTATGGGGATGTTAAACGGCAGCATTTCCGGGTTCTGCCTGAGAGCTCATTGCAGCCAATGCACAAAGCGAAGTGCGGCACCGGTCCTGCTGGCGTCCCTGTTACGTTTAGGGACCGAGCTTTCCACACGACTCTCGCGTGAGGCCCAGAGCAGCTCTTAGGCAGATCTGAGCGCACCGCGCAGTCCGGGGTATCACAAGGCTTCCTTTCATCACCACGCCTCACCACCTTTGTCTCTGCCTGGCTAGGCCCGCCCCAGCCCTGCTAGACTCCTTGCGCCCCTCTTCTCCCAGGGCCCTGTGGCAGGACCCCTCTCCTCCATTCCTGTGTCTTCCCTGTCTCTCAGCTCCTCAGGACTCGGCCAGCCCGGCCAGGAGTAGCGGTGGCTTGGTCTCTTCCTGCCTCCTTGCGCGGTTGTCTTCCTTTCTCCTGTTAATTTCTATGGAAGATGTATCAAGAAGCGCGAAATACTGAGGATCAGAGCAAGAGAGGGCCAAGCCCCGGTTCCCCCACCCCTGTCAGACCACTCACCCGAGGGCTGGAGGCTCCTAAGGCCTGCAGCTGCAGAATGTCTAAGACTCATGCCTTGTCAGAATTAAAATTAGGCAGTGATGTCCCCGCCTGGGATGCTTTTGATGCTCTATTTAACCAGACTTGCAGCAGACACAGAGAAACCACGTAGGAGCTGGGAGGCCCAGCTGTAAATTTGCCCTGCGTGAGTGTGCGTCCACCAGACCCGGCAAATGCTGGGCATGAGAAATGAGACTGTCCTCTGGGGTGGCCAGCCACAAGCGCTTAGGGAGACTGCTTCTGCTTCACTTTCTTTTTGTCACTAGAAGCAGTCTGCAGCCTGTGTTCCCCGAGCCCTGCATTTCTTTCTGCAGGGCCTCAACCCCAGAGTTAGTTGTGTTGCTTTGCTACTATTTCAGAAAACATGTAACACACGTCATCTTTTAAATCACAGGGATTTGGCTTGGTGGGCATCACCATTTTTTTTTTTTTAAATAAAGCAAAGATATAAATGATTTAAGGAAAGAAAGCCAGGGAGGAAATGGGAGACCACAGCGGCCCAGGTGGGAGAGACTAGACCACCAGGCCCTACCAGGCCCTGTGTAGGCGGACACCTTCCCTTGTCAGAGAAGGTGAGTACCACCATTGATTCCAACATCAACCAAAAAGCGAAGCATTCTCATTCAAGAAGGCAGAGATGGAGACAGGTAGAAAATTCTAGAAGGGCTTTGGTACTGTGGTGATTTCTCTAAGAAGCCAGGGAGAGTCTGCATAGGTCTTTAAGCAGTGAGGTAGAATTTCCTGGTCTCCTCTGGGTCCAGTGGGAGGCTCTCAACTCATGTGTAAGTCTGAGACTGGCTGCAAAGCCCAGGTAATGGATGCCACCAGGGAGAGGCAGTCCTGGCGCTGAAGAGAGAAGGCAGGATGGGGCAAGCTAGGGGCAAAGCAGGAGGCAGAGCCAAAACTCGGGAAGCAGAGTCCTTCCCTGCAAGGCCAGTCCCTAGTGCACGGGTTCTGCAGAGAAGCACCCCAACTATTGCAACATAGACGAAGACAAGCAGGCCTGAGAGTCACCACCTGGCCTTGCTCAAGAGGGTGTGGTAGGAGACCCAGGCAGAGTCCTGGCCCCGACCTTGGGCTCAGGACCACCTGGCCCCCTCCAGCAGTCCTGCTGACAGGTTTGCATACCCAGCACAGGGAGGCTCAGGCAGAGCTAGTGCGGGTCCAGGGGGAGTACTCCACCAAGCCTCTGCTTCCAAGCCAGCAAACGGTCTTCTAGAAAGAACTTTAGGGTGTTGATGCTTAAATGAGCTCCATGCAACTCAGAAAACATTGGGGATCGTTAGTAATAAACAGCAAACTAGGGCTGGCAAGACAGCTCAGCGGACTAAGTGCCTGCTTAGGTAGGCAGTCATGGGCCCAGGGTTTGGTGTCCGATGGGCTGTGCCAGCGCACCCCAGGGGGCCTGCTAACACAGAGAATGAGACGGTGCGTGGCGGTGTACACTTGTAGTCCCAGTGCTGGGAGGGCTGAAAACAGGAGGATCACTGCACGTCTGAGCTGTGCAGTGGCACCCTGTACCAAAATACCTTAAAATAAGAATGAGGAGGAGGAGGAGGAAGAGGAAGAAGAGGAGGAGGAGAGGAGGAAGGGGAAGAAGAAGAGGAGGAGAAGGAGGAGGAAGAGGAAGAAGAGAAAGAAGAACAACAACAACAGCTAGAAGAAGAAACAGCAAAGTCACCCTTCCTAGCACACTGTCGGGTCGAACCAAGCTACTAAATTCAAGTTCATTTAACTGTTCTAAACAGAGATCTCTCCAACTCCTTCACCATCTCCAAATACATGAAAAATAAACACAATGACAAAAATAAGCACATGTACACAGACACGCACGCTCACGCACGTGGGCAGGGTCAAGCAGGCCCGTGCACATGCACGCGAGAAGGGCGCATCTGTGGGAATTGTACGAAGCAAGAACCAACCGCAGGAAGGCCCATGGGAGCGGGGTCTGGCCGCAGATGGGACAGCCCTGGCGCGGCCTGAGGCAAGGCCAGCCCCCAGTCCCGCAGTGTCAATGTCCGATGCACCCCCCTGCAGTGGTAAAGCAGAGGAAAACTCGGGCCTCCAAGGAGGGCCGCAGTGGAGGTGGAAGGGAAGCACGCCTCAGCGCTGGTCCGCCAGCCCCCAGTTCCTCGCTCGCCCTCTGGCCTTCAGAACCGCAAGGCGAGATGGGGGGGGGGGGTGCCTGATCCATATTTCCTCTCTGTCCCTGCTCACCAGACTTTGGAGTCCTGGAAAGGAAATCCCGCCTCGCGGGTTTGTTGTGCAACAGTGGGAAGTCACTGTCTTGAGCGCACATAGCGCTCCCTGTGAGGAGGAAGACACGCGGCGGCCCCAGCAGGTGCCCACCCCCGGGAAGTGAGGAGTACCGCGGAGCCAGGTGGACCCTCTGCTCCTGGGGAAAAGAAGCAGGCGGGCCGCGCGGCTGGAGCGTGACCGGAATCCTGGGCGTTGACCTGGCTTCGCGGGTGATGCTTTCTTCCCTGTGTGCCACGCCTGTCCTCTTGCTGTGGCCATGCTGTGCGTTTCCAGGGCTGTGTCCAGAGCAGATACTCTGCGAGAATAACACTGAAAAGTAAAGAGGAGCGTCTTATGTCTGGGAGACCATTCAGCGTGTCCTGGACCTCCCTCAGCCTTCACACACACACACGCACGCACAAAAGTGATTTAAACAACAGAGTAGGAATGTCAGGCCTCGCAGGCCTCGCTCCAGGCCAGGCTTGTCGCAGAGCTTCTGATGGTGTCATGGAACTCCATTCCACACAGCATCTTTTTCTAATTGGGAATTTTCAAAGTAACTTTTTATGAGAGAAGGTGCAATTGTGGTACAGGACAGGGAACCCACCTCTATCATCCCAGCCTTCAGGAGGCTGAGGCGGGAGGAAGCCATGTTCAAGGCCAGCTTGGAGCACAGACTCAAAAAGCAATAAAACAAAAAAGATACAGTGCTGAGTGGGGAAGCCAACTACTACCTCCGAATTTGTGGAAAACGGTCGGGAGGAGAATCTTGGGGTCTCAACAGTCTCTTCTGGACTGTAACCTGGGCTACAGTCTGAAACAACAGAGTTATGGATGGAGGTCGTAGGGCCAGAGGTGCATGGTCCCCACACTTAGCGTGGCTGACAAAAGCTCTGGGTGCAGAAGCCGTTGATGTCCCTGGGAGAGGTGCACTTTGGGGCATGGGCAGTGGCATGCTACGGAGTGGCCCGTGGCTACCTCCAGCTACCCACGATGCCCAGGACTTGGTCAGTACCCAGTGCCCCTGGGACCTGGCAGGGGACCTTGTTGGTGTCCAGAGAGTGCGCCCCAGAGGCAAACACCGCTGGGCTACAAATTCCAAAAAGCTCCAAGAATGCTTTCAGCTGGTGTTTCAATGGCAGAGCAAGATCTGGCGCATGGGCATCACAAGAGGTTGCCAGGTGCTAGCCGGGCATGCGCTGCTTTTGCTATCTGAAAACAGAATTAAAGTTATGCCAAACTAAATGATCCAAATCCTATGGGACCCTGCTTTCCTTGCAGTCTGCCCCACGCTTTTAAGCGTTATGGTAACATGTCCATATGTCCACTTGAAAACAGTGTGTGTCCTGCATGAGCACCTGTCTCTCCTGCGCACCTAGAGGCTTATTTCTCACATCTAATGCCTGAACAAAGACCGCTCGCAGAACAGCATTTCTGAGGTTGCCTAGATAGGGGGCGGTGAAAGCCGCGGCCTTTATGCGGCTGCTGCTTCATCTCTGGCTCAAGGAAAGCTGGCTGCCGTGCCGGCCTCAGAGCCGCTCTCTGCGTGGCCTCCTGCGCTAGAAGGAAACCTTTGGCCTGAGAGGCTGAGGCACAAGGCCAGATGGGTCAGTGGTCGAGAGCCGTACAGCTGGACAGAACTGACCCAGATCCCCGGAAACATGGCAGCTAATGAGTGCTGCAGCGGCGCCCGCCCACCCCAGGCTGGAGCGGGAAGTGGTCATCCAGCCCAGAGCTCTAAGAAGAGGCGGTGCCCTGCTCCACCGCACGCCCACGTACTCCCCGGCATTACTTTCACTCTTCGTAAGGTTCTTCCTGTGGCACAAATAAAAAACAGGAGAGAGATAAAGGAGGCCTTTATTGCTCCGTGTGAGAGGGCTGCTTACAAAGAAGCAAGAACCTTCTGACCTGAGACAAAGAAAGCTCGGGCTTTCATTGATTTTTGACCATGGTGGAACTGGCAGGGTGGAGGCGGGCAGTCTGACGTGTGGGAGGCTAACGGGGCGTGGTCAGGGTGAGGTCTCCAGAGCTGACCGACCGGGGAATCAGGGGCGCGCATGAGAAAGGAAGGGGAAGCTTGTTCTGGGCAGAGGGGAGGAGGAGGAAGTGAGCTACACTACGGGTTTCGGTGCCCCTCGCCATGTTTGACCCCTACCATGATGACTGGGCAGGTTTTACGTGGGCGAAACTCCACTACTTTTCAGCTGCAATGTGCTGATACCAACTTGTTGAGCAGGACCTACGTAGTGGACAGCAAGCGCTGGTTGTGATGATGTCAGTTAAGCCACCCCTTCTTTCATCCAGTACGTACTGGCTGCGTACCACACAGGCTGTGTGAAACACATCTGTCAACTCAGCCTTCTGCTCTTGGGGCGTTTTCCTCCTGTTGGACCAAGGAAGGGACAGACAGTAAACAATAAACACAACACAACATACGGCCAGTCAGCCAGAGACTGGGCCTTCCAAAGCTGTGAGTCAAAGCAAGCCTTTTCTCCCTGTGGATTAACAGTCTCAGGCATTTTATGATGGTGACAGAAGGCTGGCTAACACACAGCAGCTCAGCCTCCCTAGCCATACTTGGAAATGCTCACAGCCTCCTCTATACCGCCTTATGAAAGAGAGGCATAAAAGGGAGGAAACTGCAGCAGAAGGAGACGATGGCTTTAACCAATTAGGGGAATATAGCTTGTTTTCAAATTTTGCAAAACGCCCCCATAAGGGCCAGGGTCCCTCCCAGGAATCTGGAAGCCGGGAAGAAGCCCCGAAGCTGAGATTCCACTAGCTTCGTCATAACTACTGAGTAAGCAGAGAGATAGTCAGCACTGCTGTGTAAGAGAGAACGGAGCAAGCAGGGGATGTGGCCTTGGGAGGAGGGGTAGGCTGGGCCCGCCAGCCACCAGCCGCCATGCAAGCTGAGAGGTCTGGGTACATTACAGAGAGGAACAACTTGGGAAAAGATTCAGAAGGAAGTGGGACAGCGAGGCAGAGCTGGGACAGCAGCAGAGCGGAGCTGGCGGTTGTGACATGAAGACGTGGGCAGCACGTCCAGGGGAGGCCAACGCAACTGCAGCAGATGGCGGAAAGGAGCAGGTGGGTGGGAAATGAGAGGCGTGGCGTAGAGAGTGGGAGTCTCACACAGGCGTGGACCAGAGCCGAACAGGACCTGGCTCACGTTCTTAAGGGCTCATCACGACTGCCAGGTTGGGGAAGACAACATCAGCTAATGTTACAAAAACCCGACTTCTGCAGTTATGGGTGAGTGTTAACCCGTGAAAATAGAACTATGCCTATGTGGCATTTGTGAAAACAGAAGCCCAGAAGAATTGCACTGGCTGTACGGTTGCACAAAGCCAGGGACCAAAGCCTACACCGCACGGGAGAGGCAGACAGGGATGCGAAGCGAGGGGCAGAGCTGTGGCCGGGGAGCGGGGCCTCCTCCAGCAGCTGGGCCATGTTCAGCACAGCATTGCCCTGGGCTTTTATGCCCTGGGTCTGGTTTACAAGGAACAGCAGGCCCCAAATTCTCCAGAGCCGGGGGCAGAGCCCTAGCACGAGAGCCGAAGGCCAAACACCCAGGCTTCCAAATGCCTCCCCAGACAATGCTGTCCAAAGGCAACAATAGAAAAATGACTCTGCTGGTGGGTGCCGTTGGGGAGAGAAACAGGGCCTGCTCCAGAGGCCTCCTGCAGAGCAGGGACGCAAGTCAGCGCCCCACACGACCTGGCCTTCTCAGGTGAGTGCCATTAAAGGCAATCATGTCAACTTGCAGCTTGTCTTGTCTGGGTTCCCCTGGAAACAAACACTGGGACCAGGGTCTGCCTGCATGAAGCTTCCTGCGGAGCAGAGTGGGCCCCTGGAACAGCCTGCCATGCACAGAGGCCTCAGAGGCGGAGTGGGGAGTGCTGGAGCACCCTGGCCCGGTAGGTGCTCCTTACATACAGAAAGGTTGCCCTGGAGCTTGGAGCTGCTGCCCTCGCTGTGCGTACCGCCATCTCCCCCCGCCCCCCCCGGCCCTCGCCCTGCCTCTACCTCTTGGTCTCCTTTCCTTGTGTATCAGATCCAGCTCCGTTTCCTGTCATCTACCTTTCATTTTACTCTTCAATTATTCCTGCTTTGGGCAGTTCGGTGAGAGGCCTACATGACAGGTGGGCTTGGGCCTCCGTTGTAATCCAGTCAGCATTACAGCCTTGAGGTGTGCCATTCCCTAGAAGGCCTGGAGTCCATCCTCATTTCTTTATGACGTGTATGGGTACATGCACGGACATGCGTGGTGATCACATTCACCACGGGACATTCATGCCTGTACGTCATCCGTCTTGATCCATTCCCCCCAGCGCTCTCGTCTCCCTTCAGCCCAGCTTCCCTCCTTATTTACAAAGCTTGGCTTCCGTTTCTTTCTTCTTGGATCACTCTTTTCCTTTCCTTCCTTATTTCCTTCCTCCTCGCTAGTTTCTCTTTCCTCTTGAATGGTTTCTTCCTATTTCACAACATCTGTGGTACATTTTGGTTCTATTTAATCTTTCAGTTTCTCATGCCATGAAAATAAATCAGTATTTACACCTGTGTGTCTGATTTAGTGCACTTCTGAGTGTGGTCTCAAAGTGCATCCATTTACCTAGAAATATCTCAAGTTTACCTGCTCTACCACTGAGTAGTACCCATCATATAAAAATACCACATTTTTTATTTATTCCTTGGTTGATGGGCATTTGAGTTCTTTCTAAGATTTAGCTATTAAAAATGCTGCTATAAAATAGGTACACATATATTGCTGGGATAAGATGTTTTAAATCTTCTGAGTAGAAGCCAGAAGGGGAGTAGTTGGCCAAATAGAACCTCTAATCCTAGTTTTCTAATGGATCTCCGCACTGATTTCCACCTTGGTTGCACCAGTCTGCACTCCCACCAACAGTGGAGAAGGGTTCCTTTGCCCCCAGAGCCCTCAGCATTTGTTATTGGTTGCCTTCTTGTTAATAGCCCTTGCTTCTGGGGTGAGAGGGAATCTTGGTGTTGTCGTAATTTGCACTTCTCAAACTATCACTGACGTTGAGCATTTTGTCTTGTATTTATTTGCCATATGTACTCCTTCATCTGAGAAGTGAGATGAATATCGCTCAATGTGAATTGGGTCTTTAAACTCAGGGAGATTTTTTTCAGTTCTCTGTGTGTTCTAAATATAAGTCCTTTATCTGAGGGGCAACTGGCTACAATTTTATACCACTATGTGGGTTGTCTTTACATCTATTGGTTGTTTCTTTTGCTATTCAAAAGCTTTGTTAATAGGGGAGGTTGCAGTTGTTGATTCTCTGAAGTATTTCCCATGTGTCTTAGTTACCGTACTGTCATTGCTGGGGCAAAATGCTTGACACCCAAAGTTAAGGAAAGAAACATTTATTTAGCTCACAGTTGGTGGAGGTTTCAGTCCATACTCAGCTGGCTCCAAGGCAGAGCAGCACAGGGCGGAGGGCAGCCTTTCACGGTGGCAGAAAACAGGAAAGAGCACAGGGAGGGGTCGGAGCGGCAACAGCTATGGAGCTATTGAGCCTCCTTCTTCTCCTTACATTGTGATGAAGATTACCTGCCCCAGGTCGGGTTTAGCACTCAAGCCCATAATCCCAGCATTGGATCATGAATTAATCACAGACTGTACAAGCCTGCCCCAGTGACTGTGGGGCAGAGGGGGGAGGGGGACAAGTAGACACAAACCCTAACACCATGCATTTGGAGTTTCATTCATGAAATCTTTGTCTACACTATGCCCTCAAGAGTTCTGGCTATTCTCCCTTCCAGTAGATTTAGTGTTTCTGTTTTAATATTTAGATCTTTGATCCATCTTGGCTTTAGTTTAGTGCATGGTGACAGACATGAACCCAATGTCAGTCTTTAGCATGTGGAGAGCCAGTTTTTCTTGTATGATTTATTAAAGAAGGTACCTTTCTTCCAATGAGCATATAGTACTTAAGAATCAATCTAACAAAGAAAATAAAGGATCTACATATTGAAAATGACAGTATTCTGAAAAGGAATCAAAAAGAATACCAGAAAAAAAAAAAAAAGAATATCAGAAAATGGAAAGAGGTTGGGTTTATGGCTGGGCAGTCCAGGCAGTTGCCTGGCAAGCTCAGGGTCCCAAGTTGAATCCCCGGTACCACATGCTGTGCCAGCCCCAGAACCCCAGATGTATCATGTGGCCCCAAAACCAGGGGTAGTGGCACATTCGAGACACAAGGATCCCTATGAGTCCAAACTGCGTCACAAAATTGTGTAACAATTAAGAAAGAAAGAAAGAAAGAAAGAAAGAAAGAAAGAAAGAAAGAAAGAAAGTTATCCCTTGCTCATGGTTAAAAAAAAAAAAACTGACATAGTAAAAATGGCCATGCTTCCAAAATGGCTATGCAGATTTAATGAGATCTCATTAATTTTGGTTAAATTAATTTAGTGCTTGAAATTAAATTTAACATAGATTAAACTGCCAGGTCTGTGAGTACTGTCAGTAGTTGAGTATGCAATTATGCATAATAGATAATAACTTCTGATAAAAAAGGGTTTTGAGGAGGTTCTTTTGTTTCATTTTTGTTTTGAAAAGGATGCAAACAGCTGAATTTGCCAGGTGGGGCTAGAACTTTCAGTCCTTCTGCCTCAGCCTCCCAGAGTGCTGGGATTATGGGCATGCACCATCACACCTGGAAATACAGTTATTTTAATAGCGTGTCAGAGGGTTTTTAACAAGAAAAAAGCATAGCCACGTGCCCCCCAAATTTTATTTTCCTAGGAGAGAGGAACGCTGCAGAATTAAACATAAACCAAAGCAAATTATTCTCCTTCGAGACCACATCTTCAATTCTAGATAAAGTATATTTTAATGCATTTCAGTTTCTTCTTTATATCAAAAACTCCTGTACACATAATTTCCCCTCAACTCAAATGGGCGCTCAGGTCACTAGCACTGATTCAGAGCCACGCTCTGACAATGCACCCGCCTCTTCGAGAACCCATTTTTCATCATAAAATACCGTCACGCTGCAGGCAGCCTTAAGCGGGTGGGAAGATATTACCTCATTTGCCCTCTCTGGAAAACCTGCACGTACTGGCGCTCCACTGAGGAACTGCTGCCTGGAAGTCCCCAGGGCGAGCCAGGCTAACACAGACATCAGCAGCGCAGCAGGGGCTGGGGACATATGCGGGACCGGATCTCGGCCACTGGAGCCTATCGAGCTCTCTGGGAAAAAGCTAATTGAGAGGTAAAAACAAATTAACTGCCATGGAGAAGGACAGTCTCCCCGAGCGAGCACGGGTGCCTGCAAGGGTAAGGTTCAGTGGCCACGTTTAGTCGGAGTGGCTGCTGGGACAGAAATTCAGTCTTGGCCCGCAGGCTCTCCCCGCTGACTTCCCACCTGGCAATTCTCCGGGCACCGCCTCTGTGTCAGGCTGGCACGGGGAAGGCCTGTCTCATTACAGCCCACGCCGCCAGGAAGCTGATGCCGGACCAATTGCGCTCCATGGCCCACGCGCCCTTTGTGTCTCTGTCTGCGGCAGATGCAGGGAAGGAAGATTGCATCGCCCTGCACCCCGAGCTTCACCCCTGGCTGTAGGTGCACTTCAGAAAAAGGAGTGGGGAAGAGAAGGTGAGAGGTCTTGGGCCTCCGGCTGATGAGCCATCGCAGTGGACGCAGGAAGACCTCCACACAGTCCCGGCCTCTCTGGACCTCGAGTGGGTGGTCTCATTTGGGCTGCTATGATAGAACCCACACTTAAAAGCCAGTCCTCACGACATCTTGCCCAGTGTTTTACGAACGTGCTTGAAATGAGATTGACCTTGAAGATCCTGCTACTGCCGGTCATCCTAATCCTTTTCCAAGGCAAGGTCGGGTGGGCACGCTCTCCTGCCTGACTCTGAGGATGTGGCCTGGATCTGTTTTCCCACTGTTTCCTGAAATGACTTAAGGAACGGGGAAGCTCAGGGTTATAAGAGCTGTTTAGGAAAGCGGTGAATAGAAAAGACCGGGCCAGAGAATGCACCGTGGGAAGGAGGACACAGAAAGCATGCCGAATAGAGCCAGCCCACCACGCTCTCCAGAGTTGGGCACAGTGCCGTGGCTGTCGCACCTTGGTCCGCTCCATTTAGCCCTTCCTTGCTGTGGATTTGGAAACATTTAAATAAGAATACTATTCCTAAAAATGAGCTCTTGGAGAACTTTCAGCTTCTCTTTAAATGACCACAAAATTGAGTACACATCTGAAAACGTTTGCTGGCTCTCTGGACCCCCAGAGAACAGCGCGCAAAGATATAGAACATGAGAAAGGCCAAGAGGGCACTATGGACAACAGTCAGCCTCTTTTCTGATAGCAAACAAATCCGTGCATTTTTTTAAAAATGTATTTTGCTGTTGCGCCGGGCAGCGTGGTGCACGCCTGTAATCCCAGCACTTGGGAGGCTGAGGCAGGAAGATTGGTATGAGTTCGAGACCAGCCTGGGCTACAATAGTGAGCTCAAGGCCAGCCTGAAATGCATAGCGAGACCTTGTCTCAAGAAAGCAAAAGTATTTGGCTGCACAGAGTCTCACTACACAGCTTGGACTCATAGTGATCCTCCCACTTTTGGTCTCCTCAGAGCTGGGATTACAGGCGTGCGCCACTATGCCTACACTCTGGCCAGCTCAGCCCGCCCTGGGGGCAGGGCTGGTGTGGCATGTGGTGCCGGAGACCCAACCGCCACACCTGCATTACCTCAGCTTGCCTAAGCAGGCGCGTTAGCCCGCTGAGCTATCTCACCAGCCCCCAGTGCCGTTGTAAATACAAGCAGGTGGCACAGGTAAGATGATGGAACTGCAGCAGCGGCTAAGAAGATGAACACTTCCATGCCATCTGCACAGGGGTCCTGTGCTCTGACATGGGAGGGATCCTGGCTGCAGCCAGTCATGTGCTCGGGCTCCCACCCTCCCCCACAATGCGGCATGGCCTTACAGGGAGCATGGGCTGCAGACCTCGAGTGTGCCGGACACCGACTTCACATCTCCTGTGTTTCTCTCAATGGCAGAATAAACACCGTTCGAGGCATAACACCCAGAGGATGAACTCAGTGCTGGGCAAGGTGATTACGTTCAAAAGAAAAAGATAACTCTCTGAATTATCCCTTTACCAGTTTCAAATTTCTGTGTGTTGCAGGAATCCAGCCTGACACACAGAACACGAACAGGCCCAGAGGCCCCGAGTCTGGCTCTGCTCGGGTTCCCAAGGGCCACCACCTTTCCCGCACTGCCACTGCTGCGCATTTGTGGGAGGTAATGAAGAGCAAGTGTGGGTTCCTCACTCATTCCAGGGCCTGGTGCCCCAGAAATGTCACAGGAGGAGAGCAGATGCTGGGGGCCGGTCAGCATCACCCCCCACAGACACATCTCTAATGAGTCACAGAAGAAAGAGCTCGGCAGAGCCTGAGTCACTCGGGCCCCGTTCATCTGCCGTGACCCCTTCCTTCCAGGCCTGAGTCTGAGGGGAGCGCCTCCTGCACCACCACCACCTGCTCTGAAATCCATACCTCTCGGCTCCCGGCCCACGGAACCGCACCTGCCCCGTGGGGGCATAGCGCCTCACTGACCAGTCGTATGTGACAAGCAGTGGTTCCGGTGAAGGGCCGGCCCTGTCCTGTCTCCCGCGCCCTCGCCCACCCATCACACGCCACAGGCCCCTGAGCATCAGCCTGTCACAGCCACCACAGTCACTACACGTCCAGCACCCGCCATCCCCCATGGAACTGCTCATCCCTGCCCGGGACTCCTTTCCTCCCTGCTCTTCCAGAGACACACCAGCCTTTCTGACAGCATCTCTGTGAGCATGAGGAGGAGGAGGACGAGGAGGAGGAGGAGGGGGAGGAGGAGGAGGAGGAAGAGAATGTGAGGGAATAAGCCGCTACCCTGAGGCCCTGACCCTAGTAGATGTGCCTAGGGCAGCAGTGGGCAGGACCCACTGGGAACACTGCTGCCCCAAGCGTGTCACCTGAGACACTTGCGGGTGCGAGTGCACTGCAGGTAACCACGGGGGCAGTCTCAGTCAGAACCTTTGAAGCCCCAGAAGGTGAGAGCACAGTGTGGCAAGAGATGGCTCGGGGTACACCATGAAGGGCAGGGAGGCAGGTGCTGTCGCCTTTTCCTCAGTTCGGCCCCAGAGAACGGGCAGCAGTACCTCTGTCCCCTTGATCCTCTATCCTGGGTCCACTTGGGTTGGCCCTGTGCTGTACCACGGGCTGGGGACATCGAGGAGGATGAAGGCAGCAGGTACTGTGCATGAAGCTGGACCTCTCCAGCAAGACCTCAGCCAAGGCCTGCAACTATCAGCGAAGGACGGGACAGGACGGAAAGGGGGCGGCCACGGCCTTCAAAGTGAGGATCGCCCCGTCCAGTTCTGAGTCCTTCACTGTCCCTTGAGAACTGCTGCCCAGAGGCTGCCCTGCCGAGGCAGGTCACGCGGTGCTGCAGGCCACGCTGTGGCTTCCAGAGCACGTGGAACAGAGTGACAGGACCAGCAGGTAGAGACCAGGAAGCTGCCCTCCCCACCTTCATTTTTTCTATTCTTTTCTAAGGTCAAAATAAACAGAAAATAGGAAAAAACTTTTACTAAGTCCATCCCTTTGTGTTACCAATGGAAAATGTGTCAGCTTATCGGTAGGCCGTGTACCAATGCCTAGCACTGCCATGGTACAGGGCGATGCTGATGCCAGCTGAAAACAAATGGCCCTTGCCAGAGCGGGCATGGTGCCCGGTGGGGCCTGGGCCACCCACACCCAACGTTTGACCAGGCTCCTGGTAAGAGCTGGTTATGGGGTGAATACGAGGAGGAGCTACGCGTGGGCCCTGTTCACCTGATACGAGGACTAACTGCTCCTTTCAGCAGCCCGGCAGGAATCAGCCGCGCGGCGCTCCACGCTGCCCTGCCCATGCACAGCGACGTCTCTTTCCCTCTCTGGCCCTTTTCCTCATCCCAGCTTTTCCTGCCCCTCTCAGAGCATCTGCAGTGCCTTTCAGACATTTACTTTTTCCGGTTTTTACCCTAGCGATGTTTGCGCACGCGGGTCCGACGCACCTCGCTTACCAATGCAGTCTCTAGTTGCACCCCTTTGTCTATGGAAGCTTCAAGTTTATTCTTTTTCCAGCTGTGTAGTACTCCACTGTGTAAAGCTGTCATAACTTTTTACCCATTCCTCAGCTGATGGGCACGTGGGTTGTTCCCAAGCTTTAGCCGTGACAATTCGCGTCGCTCTCGGCCGACGGAGTCTCAGAGTGCTTCCTGGTTCTCGTCACCCTTGTCCCCCACACCGGTCCCATGGCTGTGCCTGGAAAGTGGGTGCTCTTCTGACCTGAATGTTGGTCATGCTTCTGTCCATATTAGTAAAAGTAAATGAGGAGGCGTGCGCAGAGTTTGTCTGCTGACCACACGAGGGAGTCCTCCGCCGACTCGGAAAACAGGCTGCACGCCAGGACATGCCAGTTGCTTGTGATGGTCACAGCAAACCTGCTACAGCAGCCACACCTTTTAGATGGGGTCTGCATTATGAATTTTTTCTTCATGTAGAGAAGTCAGGATTAGGACTCAAAATTTAGCCCTGGGAACAACAAATATTTAGGGTTCTAGGTCATGCCTGCCTGGGCCCCACACCCCGCTTTCCTCTCATGGGAAATGAGCAAGCAGGTGGGGTTGCGTCCCCCTAAAACTTTATTTTTAAAAAACTCAGGTCACATTGGTCCACAGCCTGATCTAGAGAACAGCAAAACACTAAATCAAGCCTTGGTACAGATCTCACTATGCAGTTCACCTGGTTTTGGGGTCAGTACAGTATGCCATGGGGCCTGCATGGTATGTGCTACCGCGGATCGAACCCAGATCCTTGCACTTGCCAGGCAGCCACTTAGACCACTGAGCTGTCTCCCCAACCCCTACTATGATCAACTGTGAGTTAAAGTCTTCCTTGAAAACAAATGTGATTAAACACACACACACACTCTTACTACCACGGTTTCGCTAAACAAAAATAGTAAGCATAATAACATCAAGAGGAATAGGTATGAGTAAAGTGCTATGTGGAAGGCAAAGGCGCCTATTACCGTGGGGTTTAGCATGACCCGTCCAACCCTAAGTTACGCGAGATTTCGGGGGGCGATTGTGCTTAACTGCCTCACGAAGTTCTGACAGGGTCAGCCCCTGCGCTAGCGGGCCGGGAGCAGCTGTCTCAGCACTGAAGGATCCGCAGTCTGCACCAGCCGGAGTCCCTCTCACCCTGCCGGCCCTCACTGTGCAGCCCAGAGGATGGGCTCCCTGCCCGTGTTCCTGAGGATTCCCAGGAAGGGTGCATTCTCTGAGACACTCTCTTGTTTCAGAGAGGCAAACTGTGAAGAGAAGAGACGGAAGCAAGGTCTGGCTCGCCCACCACTGGAAGCACTGCATCTTTAACTTTTAATTAACTTTAACAGCCACATAGAACTGATGACTACTATATTATTTTAGACAGGACACGGGTGGATGGAGACCCAGCAACACGGCTCTCTGTCGGGAATGAATCTCCCGTGCCTTTGCTGGTACAGAAAGACTTCTGCTCGCCAACTAACGCGCTAACGTGAAAAGCAACAGGGAAAGCTCCAGAAACAAGCAACGCCAGGCGGAAGTTCTTCCTGGGTTGCACCACGGTCCACGTGATAGTTCCATAAAGAGCATGCTACCGTGGCACTAACGCACCCCACCCCCTCGCTTGTTTTCTCTGTTCATGGACAGCAAGTACTCCGCGTGTGGCACAGTGGACCCAAGGCCAAGATCCACACAGGACATTGCTGCCAAAGCACAGGAAACCTTGGCCTCAGAGTCTGGAACACCGCTCCCACCACCCACACTGACTGGCGCAGAAAGGAGAAATAAATTATCATGGGTAACACCGAATGGCATTTCCCAATCAGCCAACCGTCATTGTCCTCATCCAAAATACACCTGTGAAAGCCATTACTAGCAACAAGCCGTAGACAGAAATGTGAGGCTTATAGTGTTCATTTGTGGATAAAACTGAGCAATAAGAAAGAGGATTTGTAGTGATAAATGATAATTTTGAATACCGCCCACATCCCTATAAAATCAGAAGGAAATGAAGATTTGTGGTAATGGTAATGCGTTAGACGGAAAAAGCCATACTTTTGAGTAATTCAGATTCTGCCAATTATAGTCTTTTGAAGTGTAAGATAAGTTATAGAACTATATGAACTTGATAGTCTTGGATATTCTGTCATAGAACACCTAAATCCTCTACACCATGTCAGCCAAGACGCACGTTCGTTCCCTTATCAAAGCTGCTGCAGCGGAACAGTCTCGGGCATGGGTCATCTTGTCCTGACAAATAACCAATTCCCCTTTCCTCCCAGTACGTTCTTGAGTATTGATTTCACCACGTGAACTCACACATAAGTCGCACCCTCCCCGTGCAGACCCTTCTCCTTGGAAAGGTCACCGGACGCCGATCAGCCACCCGGCCTCTCACCTCCAACTCCTACTGCTACTGTCTGTCAATTATTAAAGAAGGGCCATTTCTCCAAATACCTTATTTTGAGAAATTAAAATGCACAGTGATTCCTAAAAAAAAAAAACAAAACAAAACAAACAAAAAAAAAAAACATGTTTCCTTGGAAAATAGTCAGACATTTGCCTGATTTAATTTATTCATTAAAATTACTTTTCTGGGCTGGCCAGATAGCTCAGCAGATTAAAGCGCCTGCTTAGGCAGATGCGGGGACTGAGATTCGATCCCTGGCATGCCATCTTGGCCCCACCTCCGGAGCGCACTGACAGAGTAACTGAGACTGGACGTGGTGGTGCACGCCTGTAACACCTGTGCTTGGAAGCCTGGAAACAGGAGGGTTGTTATGAGTCTGATCTGTGTAGTGAGACCCTGTAGATCCTGTAGACCCTGACTAAAATGCATTTTTTTAAATTACTCTTTTGGACTGAAAAGCAGTTAAAGTTCAGATACACATTTTAAAGGCTTCTGGGTTTTCCTTTTGACATCTATTGCCTGAATAGTAATGTTAACACTTCTGAGTCTAACTCCAGGCTTAAGGATGAGCTAAAGACACACAGACTAGCAGTGTTACAGTAGTTCTGTCGCTGTCTGAGTCACAGAATGACACCCACCTCCAGCGACGGGGCTCCTGGGACTAACGTGTTTGCCAGAAGGCTTTTAATGTGTTGGTAGACAGCCAAGGAGAATTGCTCCTGCCCAGCCCGTAATTGGAGGCCAAGTCTCTCGAGGTGACCTCTGCTGTTTTTGATCGCGTTCTGCAATTCAGCCATCAGCCTGCTCACCTGAAGGGTTAAATTACCAGACTTGTTAGCAAGAAGTAATTGTTGATGTCTCACCTATTAGGTTTTTTGAGGATCTAGTTTGAGGCAGGAAGAGGGGGGCCAGGGGAATGACTTCAATAGAAGAATTTGAGCCCAGATCTATCTGTATCGTCAAGTAAACAGAAGGGAAGGGTTGTGTGTCCGTTCTATTGCCAGCAATTTTTATTTGCTAAATTGACTAGCCTTTTTACTCCAGCAATAGGGAGTAGATAGCCACCTATGGTTGCTTCATGAGAAGCAATTCCCTAAAGTCTTGTGAAGGACTTTAGCAAAATAAAACCCTCCTAACATTTAATAATCCAATGTATGTAACCTACTATATATTTCATTCTTCGGTGAATTTCGTATGTTTCAGAATATTTTATTGTACTGTGTTATGTTAAAATTTAATACACATGCTAAATTTATTAAAATTTTGTCTACACTTAAAATAAACCTGTTATATCCTTCCAAATACTCTAAAACCTATTTTTTCTAAATTTCATTAATATAGTTTTCTGAATAAGTGCTTTCCTGGTGAGCACAAGGTCGTGAGTTCAATCGCTGATACAGCCAAAAATAAAAATTAAATTTTTTTTTCCTGAAAGATGCATGCTTCAGACAATGCTCTGTTCCAGACAATATTTTAAACATATATTAATAAAGGACTGTTTTGTTGTGGAAGAAAACGAAAATGAGAGAGAACAAAAATTTAAGGTTTTGTGAGAGCATTTAGTACTATTCAGTCATATCTCCCATCTCACATAACTATATCTGTCAATCTGAGCAATAGATTTGACAATAAAAAGGAATATATCAATCACTGTTAATCAACTATTCGTGTCTTGAAAATCTGTAATGTATATATTGTTATATGTTACTCTGCTTCTGTCTTTACTTTTATTTTTCTTGCTCTTGTTTTTATTTTTCAAAATAGAAGAACACTTAAATAAAAACATATATCCGTGTCAAAATAAATCATATTTTTTCCAGAAACAGTGAAGGCTTTGTAAATGTGCACCACTGAGTTTTTAATTTGTACACTGAATTGATGTATTTAGGACTGACTTACAAACTCTTTTTTATGGATATGCTCTGGACTCATAAAAAGCAAATTAGTTTTCAAATTTAAAAACTCCTTACTCTTCTTTGACTCTTCACTGTCTTCATAAAGTTACATTCTATCTGCTAGACTATATTCTTCCATAAGCCATGGTCAGCACACAGCAATGGCCCAAAGAAATCTGCCTTACCTGGGATCCTTTCAAGAATCAAGTTAGACCCACTGAGAACCATTAATGACTCTGAATAGATCATGCACTTTGAAATCTTGAGTCAAAATCCTAGAGCTCGCGCTTAATGACTACGAGACTTTGAACAGGAAATAGAACCCTCATCCCTAAGGGAAGAACAAAGCTGACCTTGCCACACTCAGAATCTGGCGCATTGAGGAAGCTCCAGTTGGCCCCCTCTAGCCGGCAGGTTATTAGTGCTCTCTTTTTCAAGTCTGCCTTTCCCGCATAGCCAGCTCCTGCCTCTCTTGTGCTTAGCACTATTTCACAAGGCAGATAGAAATTCTACACTGCTTAGGACACAGCCTCTCCAGCTCTCTTCAGTGTCTACAGAAAAGACGGAAATCCCTTTGCAAAGAGTCTCTCGTCTGCGAGCAACGCACCTCCTTTCCAGCGCTGTCGGCTACAAGTATGATTCACCCTACCTCACTCTCCGGCTGTAACACTAAGCTAGGATTTCTGCCCTCCCTGCAGAAGTCTTGGGGAACTCACTGAGAACCAGTTTACACTGTCAACCATTGACTTCAGCATTCATCACCTCATTAGCTCGGCCTGTGCCTGTGTATGCACTTGGCGAAAGAGAAGCACGACTGAAGTTCCACTTGGTCAAAGATTTCAATTACACTTGACTTTACCAAGAGCTTTGCATGCACTGTGTGCATACGCGCAAGCTAATTTAAAGTGATGACTATTTTGCTTTGGCCGCCTGCATCTCTCTTCTTTCCACGCAGCCTGTCATCTTCCCCCTTTTAAACAATCTTCTCTTCAAAACAAAAGGCTGGGCCAACCTTTCCAGTAAAGAGCAGATAGTGGATATTTTTGGCTTGGGACCATAAGGTCTCCATCAAACTCTTCAGTCTCATGGTGGGATACGGAAGGCAGTCTGTGCAGTGCATGAATGGGTGGGCCGGACTGTGGTCCAACGAAGGTTTATTTCCATAAATAGATCCTGGGCTGGATCTAGCCCCCGGGCTATGCTCTGCACGCTCCTAAGGAACATATTTCCTAGCCTTTGTTCTCTTCTCATGAGCAGTACTCTGGCACAACCAGTATCTCCCTTCTTCTCCCCTAGCTCAGACCCCCAAGCCCTCACGGAGTCATGTATCTGCTCCAGCTCACCTTTCCTACCCACCCCACCAACTCTGAGGACTTAGCCTACCGTCAACAGCACGTGAGCCCCGACTTCTCAGTGCTCAACATGAAGGGCTTCCTATCAGCTGACCCCACCGGGCCAGCGGGCTGACGCCCGGCCTCTGCTCTCTGACAGTAGGTCTCTTCCTGCGCTGCACACTCCAGCCATGCATGGACCCATCCCTCCTGTTGAGAATGCGTCCAGAGGAACAGGACCATGTTTGACTTATTCATTTGTTTATGACCGACACTGATCTCAGAAACAAGGACACCTGGGCTCAGAAGCAGCAGTCTATGCAGGACAGACAGCATCAGCACCAACGCTGGGGT
The DNA here is from genome assembly GCA_004027025.1 of Myocastor coypus. Taxonomy (NCBI): domain Eukaryota; kingdom Metazoa; phylum Chordata; class Mammalia; order Rodentia; family Myocastoridae; genus Myocastor; species Myocastor coypus. The sequence goes on along the minus strand of PVJA010004487.1, from coordinate 57,839 downwards.
GTAGCCCGCACCCCCGCCCCCATGACAAGGCCTTACAGCTCCTTGGCTCTTCTAGGTACCTTCACCAGAAGCCACACTCCCTGCACCGAATGCCAGCGGCCAGTGGGTGGGTGTGGCCACTGGGCGCTGGTCCTGGGCACCCGGTCCTGTGCTGCGCTTGATTCCGGCATCAGCATCATGGCCCTCCGGTGAAGCCACAGACCTTGTCCGAGTGCCCTCCCCGCTGCTCACAGCAAACCCATAGTCTTGGAAATAATGCGTGTGGATGTATTGAGGGCAGGCTGTGAGCGCTGGCAGTGACGCTGCAGAAATGACGTGCTGGCAGGAAAGACAAAGATGGAGGAAGAGAGAGAGCAGAGCCTCCCTCGCAGGTACCCAAAGGACATCCGGGTCCTCATGTATTTGTTCTGTCCAGTGAAATGCGAATAGGAGTGACCTACGTGGCCTCCACAGAAGCCGCAGAGGTCCTCAGGAGCTTCATCCATGCCCTTCCCCACCACGAATACCGCAGTGCCTGTAGACACTGCCCCTGTGGGCCATCCCAGGCCAAGAAAGACTTACCAGAGAGAATCAAAGGCAGCCTGCACCCAACTCAGAAGGTGAGCAGTAAATCATGATTCGCTTTACATCACTGAGATCGTGGCCTTGCTGGCCATGGCAGCACAGTCTAAACAAGATGATTAATACTTGCTATCCACTAACTCTTAGCAGCCCCATATGACTCGTCTAGCAGAATACTCCCTGGGAGCCCTGAAATGAGAGGGAAACCCATTCCAGTCTCTGTGGACCCCCCATAAGGAAGCCATGGTGAACCAGTGAAACGTGGACACAACTTTGGAAATTATGAGCATGTAAGGCATACATGGGAGGGATAAGAGGCAGAAGGACAGATGAGAAAGCAGCCAGTTTAGAAACGGAGAAGACAGGCGACTCCACGCCAGCGACCAACACCATCCCCTGCCCTCAGCCGTAGGCGCCCATTGGACAGATCCCGCCACCCTCCAGACACACAGCGCTGTGCTAGGAAGAGCGCCGGCGTGGAGACGACGCAGGCCAGAGGCTCGCTGCTGAGGTGATTCGCTGAAGCTCAGCCCAGGTGCCAGAGGCCCAAGCTGAGCGACCTTCCGGGAAGGCCCGGCCCTCTCTGAATCACCCCCCTCCCCCGCACCCCGAGCCGTGTGGCTCAGCCCTGCAGGACTCTGCGCAGCCTCTGGAGCCCACTGAGGACCCTGCTCTGCATTTTTATCCGTGGAGGACGCTGCTCTCTTTAATTTCATGCGCTTCACCTTGTGCTAAATACCAGACCACAAAAACAAAGGGGGAATTTCAGACTTTGATCTGAGAGCGCTTTTATACTTGACTGGTTTTGCTGTCACAATCCATCCCCTTTAGAAGACAGGGGATTTCATGTGACATCAAAGCAGCCAACCATACAACGGATGATGTCATCTGCACTCTCCAGGACTATTGGTTAAAATCTTAAACATTTTATTTGGGATACATTCTTTGCTACCTCAAAAATTTTCCTGTCACTTTTTTGCTATTTTCATTAACCTCTGGAATAAATCATGAGAACCACAATTACCCCCATTACCATTATCACTTGTTTTAAACTTCAAGCTATCACATAATACATCCTAGCAAAGACTAACCTACATTTTCAGCATGGGAGAAAACACATAAGGAATCCAGCTGAGGACATTTTTATAATGTTTCCATTCCATTTTCCTCAAACTTTGTTGCTTTACATATTTATAAGCTCTTTTATCTTCGGAGCACTATGTTTTCTTCTCAGTTATCATTATATCATAACTACACACAAAATAACTACATCCTAAAATCAGGTAAATAATGTGATACTCTGAATTGTCTTATGTAATATGATTTTTTCCCCAAAATCACAGATGTTGCTAAAAAGAGGGAAACTGTGCTTTTAAATTCTTTATCATAAATCTTTTTTCCCCTGCAAATCCTCTTTTTTTTTCTTTCTCTACAAAGCCAATGTGAATGGGGTAAAAGCAGACAAAACTTGACCTTTTCTGATCCCAGTATTAACGGGTCTGTTCATAATTCAATCTATGTGTGTGGAGGCACCCATGTGGAAAGGCGGAGGCCCGAGAGGCCGAGCGCCTCTCCCTTTAAACACTATCTGACCCCATCGGTCCCATTCACAGGAGAAGGCTTACGTATGCATACGCTGAAAAAATGAGCCATCTCATTGTGTGCCGAAAGCCTGCCATTCTGTCCCTCGGCCCCCATGAAAATGCAGTGCGGAAGTGACACTTACACAGAGCTCAGGAGAGTGACGAATGGGCAGGAGGCAGCAAATATCCGCATGCAGTAGCCTAGCGAGGACAGGAGCTGAGCTTTTCAAGGAACGTCAGTGCTCATAAGCACAGGTGGAGGTTTTTGTAGCACACACAGGGCCCTGGGGTCCTATTAATAAGGTGCGTGTGCATGACTCCAGAATCAGTCCAAGTCTTCCAGTCAGCGCAAAACCTTGTCCTGCTCCTGATCTCCTGAAGGGGGCGCTCCTTTCCGAGCTTGCTGACCAGCTCCTGAGGCTTGGCCGCTGTGAGCTGAGCGCTGTCCAGGGAGGAGTGTAGCCGTCAGCCTGGCTTCTCTGTGCTCTGAGTCCACCTGTGTGATGAAGCGCACCGCAGGGCGCTCTGCACAGAGCTGTCACTTGAGATCACAGGCCCGTGGCGGCCGCTGCGCTATCAGCGGCATTTTGGTGCGTAACATTTGGGCCATCTCTAAGCCAGGTCGGCACCTCAACTTATGACCGAGCCATTTTCTAGGGAGCAACCTACACGTGTAAGCTGAACTTGGGGTGTGGCAGAAGATTAAAGGCAGTGTTATTTATTTTATTTTATTTTATTTTATTTTATTTTATTTTTCCAGTACCAGGGATTGAACTCAGGACCTGCAGCCGCAGGAAGCCCAGTGAGGGCGGCGCCTCCCACCCGAGCGCTTCAACTAGCGCCTGGTTCCTAATGGTTTCCGAGAGCCTCCCAAGCGGGAGCCACCTGCCTGCTCCCAACGCGAGGTCCCTTCCGCGCCACCTTTAGGCCTGTCCACGTCCCGCCCACTCCCAGGAGAAGGAGTTGAAAACTGAGGCATTTGGAGTATCTCCTCTTCTGCGCAACTTAAAAAATAACTTCACCGGCAAAATGTGCTGCCATCACGAAGCTTTGCAGAAGATCACGGCCTAAAAGCGACAGCCACACACTTCACAGAGCCATTCTGGGCACTAAAGTACCTACTAAGTGCTAGAGCCACTTATAAGGCTGTTCAACCTCTGGCTCCCATGAGCATAATTTATAACTTTCTATGGCCTAACACTTCAGAGCACATCCTCTTCCAAACATGGAACATGCATCACTCAAACTAACTCATCTATTTAATTACTTTAAGGAGAAGATAAATAGAAATAAGATAGTTTTAAGTCATGCTAATTAGACAGTAACAGTAATTAGTGCCTTGTGCATTCTGCCCATATAAGATACTCAGAGTACAAGGCAGATATGGGTGTGAGCTAACACCCAGACAGAATGAGCACAAATCTTTCTTTTCAGTGAGCTGAGTGAAGCTAGCAGTATAACTATCTTAACTATCTTGTTTGCATATATTTCCTTTCCTGTTTCTCTTCCTTTCCCCTTCTTGTACTTCTCATTTGTGGGAGCAGTGAAAATTCAAGGTGTTTGATCGAGGAGGGTAAGCATAGCACAGAGGAATTCAAGGACAATTTTAGACTGTTTTCCCTTGTTGAGTTCCCAAAGATTTGTGTCTTTAGCCTCACAGAAGAAAAGGTCCCTACTGTGGAATATCTGTGGCCAGGTCACGTGGCCACAGGGCTGGGTACATGGCCTCAGAATGCTGTCAACTGGGAAGAATGGCTTACATACAAATTTCCAAACTCTGGGTGTGCTTTAGCACACTCCAACTCAAAGGAGCTGTAGGACGCACAGGTTGTGAGCACCCCCAGGCCTCGTGCGAAACATGTCATGAAAAACCAGTCAGCAGCTTAGAATAAAACTACAGGCAGCAGAGCAGGAGCCAAGCCTCTCGTGCTGCAGTATTTAAGTTGGCTTCTAAGATATGTATAGACTCGTACTTGTGTTTTTAAAAATACCTGTGGGGAAACTTGAAATAATTTCTCCTGAAATTTTTCACATGCCTTTTCCACTAGGGCGTGATACCTCTGTATGTCAGGGGGGCTCGGCTGAATGGTCCTCATACAGCCAGGTGCCAGAGTCACTGTCCGTGTGATACATAGGAATTGACAAATTATCTTCATAACGTAATGTAGGCTAATACTTAGGGACAGCACACACAGGTACCTGACTTTTGAAACAAGCAGAGCACGTTTTGTAAGGTAACGATGTGTCCATATACAGCACAGTGACGAAGGAACGTCAGAGTGCGTCGTGCTGAATAAGCAGAAGTGATGAGCATGTGGAAGAGACGCCACATCCGTACAGGTGCTCCAGCGCTTCTAGGACAAGGCTGACGCCCAACGCTGCTCACAGAGCAGGACCACAAACTACACAAATTAGGGTCCTCCTGGGCCACTAGCATTGCCAGGACCCACACAGCAATTGTGCACAAAATATCAAAGAAGCACAACTCTCAATCTGTACAATGGTTACTTTTTACAGGTTTTTAAATTTTCAAGTTCAATTTTTTCATGAAAAAGTCTCTATTGAGAATCCCAATTAATGTGCACAATGTCAACCCTACCACCACACATGTACACCCTGAATATTAACATGGTTTCATATAAAAATTGAGCTCAGGGCTGGCCAGATAACTCACTGGACTAAAGCACTCACTTAGGCAGGTGCAGGCACCGGGGTTCTATCCCCAGAGTGCCAAGCCAGCCCCATCCCTGAGGCATGCTGAGACAGCCAATGAGACTGGGCCTCGTGGCATGCACCTGTAATCCCAGTCCTTGAGAGGCTGAAAACAGGAGGATCACTGCAAGGCCGATCTGTATAGTGAGACCCTACTGTAGACCCTGTACAAAACATGTAAAAGTTAATTAATTAATTAATTAATTAAAAATGAATTGAGTTCATGTAGGAAAATTAAATGTATCATGTGTTTACTATGAAACAGGGTGAATAAAGAAGATACAATAAAATATTTAAACTCTAAAGCTTAGATCAATTTATTTGCCCAAATATTTTAAAGATCATATGAGTTCATTTTTGAAACATCGACATTAGCTTATGTCTTAACAGATTTTATTTACTGTGACAGTGGTATATGGAAATTAGCGAACCCATGTTCATTCTTCAGCAAGATTAATTGCTTTCCAGGAAATTACATGAAAATCACCTTCCCCTTTTGTCTAACATCAGTTTTGGATTATTATTTCATTTCTGGGACATGCTGTCAGCGCCGCAAGAGGGGGCTGAGTCAGGGGTCTTCACTACGGCTTTGCCTGCAGAGTCTCACAATCCGTTCACCAAGCCTCGACACGTCGTGTAAACTACAGTTTTCCCTTTAGAAAGCACCACGCTTCTAAAACTCAAGACACGAATTCCAATCTGGGGAGTAGGATACTCAAGTGAAGATGTAGACTTCTTAACAGTTTTCTAACATGTGTGTTTTCCCTACATTGGTGAATTCCTCTCCACAATTTCCAGCTTCAAGTTGCATGAAATAACCACCCAGCATGGGAAATGTGTAAGAAAATATTTGTAAGAAAGTCACAGTTTCATTCATTCTGTCAAGGGCACAATTGTTTTCCAGGCTGCCTACATCAATAAAACCTTTTCTCCTTTGGATCCGCTTTTTCCCAACATAGGCTGCTATTGATCAATAGCAGATGACTTTCAAACCCGTGTTCATCGCGGTCTCAACACAGTTTGCACAGGGGAGCCTGATTTATTCCCACATTGCGCAGTACACTTCTGCCATCGCTGAAAGAATGATTCTTCCGTCACTTCCTCCTTCTGCCTATTCACAGCCAGATTCAACAAGCAGAAATGAGCAGATGACTCACAAACAGGCTCCCGTTCATCCCCAGTGGTGACGTTCACTCAGATACCCAGTGTAGACTCTTACAGGAGATTCACATGTTTGTTACCAGTATTTCTATGAAAATGAACTTAACTTAGATGAAACAGAAAGTTCATTGTTATACTTAGAGAGTGTAATGTATGGAATTTTGTGCTATCATGGTTCCTAGGGTTCCTAAAATGACTTGGAAAGGCCCAGTCCTTAGCAGTATGTATCACACACTGTTAAGTTCTTGTTCAAAGGAGTTTTTAAAATGAATGCATTTGCAGGCTTTTTAAACTTCTGCAATATTTGCTGTTAGATTTGGTCAATGGAAGTAGGAATAAATTGGTTACATCAGGATAAGAAATAAAGGACCTTGGCCCAAAGGGTCCATTCAGACACACTCTAATGTTCTCAATGGTTTGTAATACAGGATTTCCTTACACAGGCTCGAGCATCTAAGCACCTCACAGCTACCTCCACCCCGCTTATCTGCAAGCTCAGAGAAGGGCCTTCTGTTCCTGTGACTGGCCCCTGTGTTTTAAAAGGTGAGTGCAGCCCATTCTATATTTCTTTACAAATAATCCTCGTGGAGACGAAACTTGTTCAACAAAAGGAAAAAGCTAAACTCATACAGTAATATTCACTCAACAGATTTACATTAATAGAGAAAGAACAAAAGCTGTCAGAGAACTCTCCACACTGGAGCACCCCACAGCTTCTAAGCAAGGTACTCACTATACCGCTTGTGCTTAATGAGGATTAGACTAAACATGAAGCCTGCCACCACTCTTAGCTGGGTTTCCTTCATGTTGCTGCCATCAGTGGCTTTCAAGGGGCACAGCTGGCTCGTCGCAGCTGAGCTAACAGGCACGTGCAGTCCTGCCGCTGCCTGAAGACCCGTACCCACGTACTTGGGCAGAGTGGGAGGCGGCCTGGCAGCTCATCCTCACCCTCCACTGCACGTCTGTGTGCAGGAGTGCTGGGCTAGGGCACGCTGCCTCCGAGAGCTCGGGCTCCGCTTCATCACTGCCCTTCTCACCGCGAGAAGGAGCCCCTGGCCTCGTGGTGTGGTTCTGCTGGTCACCCTGGGTGGGGAGCTGGGAAACACCTCGGAACAGAGCAGGCAGCTCAGCGCTGTAGGTCTTGGGATGGGGGTCGCATGCAGTCCTGCTGCAACTGCTCAGCACTGCTACCACAGCATAAACTAAACAGCAGGACAGTGACTCTGACCATGCGTCCATGGAGCCAAAATGCCCCAACAGAAAACGTGGTGGCCTCTGCCTGCCAACACCAACTGGAGGAGACAGACAGTATGGAACCCTGGGAAAGACCACCCCAAAATAAAAGGTAAAAAAGGTCAAGGCTGAAGCCTCATGGTTGGTTGCTTGCCTAGCAGAGTGAGGACCTGGGTTCTATCCCAGAACTGGAAAAGAGAGAAGGAAAGGAGAAAAGAAGGGAGAAGGGAGGGAGAGAGAGAAGAAGGGAGGGAGGGAAGGAGGGAGGGAGGGAGGGAAGGAGGGAGGGAGGGAGGGAGGCAGGGAATCAGGAAAGACCATTCTTAAGATCAGTCGCTCCAGGGAATGTTGGTACTGCAACAGAGTGACACAAGAGGAGTGGGACTATGGGCACTTCAACGTCAAATCCAGCTTCCCCGTATGCACTCCGTGTGTGAGTCCGTGGAAAACATGCAGATATGAGGTCATTAGCATCTTGGGAGGAGAGGAACACAGAGGGCAGCAACGGGAAAACTCACCAGGTTCATCTACTCTTTACAAAATTCTTTCCAAGGGCAAAAAGCTTTCTCAGCAGATCACTTTTTTAATTTAAAAAAAAAAAAAAAAAAAGAAAAGAGAAAGCAAAACAAAAACAAAATCAGAGGCATGAAATCCTTCAGTACCACAGCAGTTGGGTCAGATTCTAAAGGCTTCCCAGGACTGTGACATCCAGAACTGCTTCCACGTAAAATGTTCAACAGCGGGAACTCTTTACCTTGGAGAGCACCACTGTTGGGAAAAAGTCCCCTCTACTCCAGCCACTTCCACAGAATCTAAGGGACCTGCAACCCTGATTTGCGTGAGTGGAGGGGATCCATGCAGTACCCTAGAAAGGCATCATCCATGCACCAGAGCGAATAGGGAGGGGTTCAGGGACTAAAGAAGCATCCGGGTCCTGGGCACATCCGGGTCCTGGGCGCTCCGGGTCCTGAGCACATCCGGGTCCTGGGGACATCCGGGTCCTGGGCACATCTGGGTCCTGGGCACATCCGGGTCCTAGGCATGTGCACACACTTACGGTCTTTTCTAGAAAGAGAAAGCCCTTCCCAGATGTACACTGTAACGTAGTCATTCAGGGGAAATTACTGAGAGTGCGAGGCAAATTAAGAGAGTGAATTTTCTTCCTAAGGTATTAATAACACGCAGCGCTAATAGCATCCTTCCCTCAAACCCATGACGTGACAACAATAGCGGATGCCTCTCTCCTGTCACTTTTGAGGAGAACACCGCGTTTCTTCATCAAGACAAAAACTTAGACAAAGTTTTGATGTTCTGTCCTCATCTCAAATTTATGAAATAACTTTTAGGGATGAAGTTAGGGTTTCTGTGGCTGGTTATTCAGGTGTTAAAGAGGAAAGGAACTTCAAAAATCAAAAACAAGAAGGAAAGACGGCTATGGTTTGCATATAGCTTTGAGCAGCCAAATCCGCTGAGCAGGGAAGAGAAGACGCCAAGCCCTTCCTTCTGTACGTCTTGTCCCTGCACAGTTCAGGGACTCCCCCACCCCACGCCCATTCACTGTGCACATCAACCCTGACACCCCGAGGAGCAAGGTTCAATTCACCGATTTTGCCAGGCCTTGCTGCCATCCATCATTATGCTAACGCTGGGCCCGGCCTCTATTTGCAAGAGCCCAACGCAGGCACACAGAGGCTGGTCAGGAACCTACGCAGAAAGAGCAGCACCAGGAAACTGAACAGCTTTGTGAAAGAAAACCAAAGAAAGACACTTCAAGTAAGCAGTCTGGTCACTCAAGCAGGAGATAAGCCCAATAAATTTCACCTCAAGCAGTGAAAGAATTAAGAAGAAACATCCACAAAAGTTTACCTCAAGTGCCACACTCTGTGGAAATGATGCTCTCTGCCTGTGACCTCTTGGGCCCTATTTCTTTTACTAAAAACTATTAACACAAAGGTTCCAGGCCTGTTTCCTCCCTGAAGCCCTAAGTAGGCAGAGCTTAATCATTCACAAATTAAGTAAAGTACATGGTTGTCCTTGGGTATAAGTGAAAGTGCTCTCCATGTTTAGGAATTCTTTGAACACCTCTGTTCAGAGAAGCTCCGCTGTGGGCATGGGAAGGCCAAGCCCTCCTGTGCAAGATGGACGATGGTCAGCTTGTGCTGCGTGTCCTGAATGCTGGCGGGCTCCTCTAACTCCCTCTGGAGTATTCAGAAGTGTGTTTATATTATAAAAATCATATCACATGTATAAAATTCTTATCATGATGAAATATACCTTGGACGGACTGGGGAAATACCTCAGCAGCTTAAGTGCCTGCCTGGCAAGCACAAGGTCCTGAGTTTGATCCCTGGTATCAAAAATGAAAAATATCACTTGGAGAAGAAAATAACTCTAAAGGCATCATATTTCAATTATTAACAGCTATCAAAAGTACAGCAATTCCAGCACCCTGATGTGTTCTGGCCACCTGGTGGATCCTGACCCTGCAGATCGGATGTGGCCCACGGGGAAAGTCCTCTCATCCCAGCCCAGCTGCCATCCCTGAGCTGGGGACTACGTGCAGCTTTCTCTGAATTCCAAAGAACTGCTATGCAGTAACTCAAACGTTAAGGACAAGATATGCATTGTGCATAATCTCCTTAAAAATCAATTTGACCAACCAAAAAAATTAAATTTATTAGAAATCTAAGGTTTTCACCAGCAAATATTGGCCTATTAGCACATGATTTGTGCCATATTTTACATGCAGATGAAAAGGTTTGATATAAACAACAGGATAATCAACCTTCATATATATTGACAAGTTTCCCAGTGGTCTGTTAATATACAAAAGACTGGGACAAATTACTTATTTATATATACAAAACATGGTTATAAAGGCCAGCTGCAGGTATTTTTTTTGGAAAGTGCATTTTAATAAGGTCCTATTCAGTTACAGAACAAACGGGCGAGAAGTGGTCTGCACTAGACTTTAGTGGGAGAGCTTTCTCTCTTTCTAACCACGAAATCAATCATTTGTCCAGACTGTGGGGGTTAGGGTTAGTTACTGAAAAGAGCTCCGTATATAAACAAGTCAATAACTCATTGTGTGTTATTGTAGGCCTGAAGAAGTCGGCTTTCACAAAGCTGCTCCTGCCTCTCTCAGAATGAATGTCACTGGCTTCCAGCGCTGGGAGAGTCCTTTGTTCCTGGCTGTCCCCAGTTGCCATTTGTGTATGGGAACGGGGGTGGCTGCCGGGGAGAGCCAGGGGCTGCTGCTTCCTGTCAGGGAGGCCAGGAGAACTCTGAAATTTGTCAGCCTTCGCAATTTGCGCAGGGACACTCACCACGGAGTTGATCGAGAGAGGCCGCCCAGCAAAATCTTTGGCAGAGGAAGGAACAAGAGCCTGGACCATTCTGAATTGGACAGGGCTGATGTTTTCAGCTCTGCACCTGTCAAAAGAGATGGGTCCAAAATTCAGGCCATGGTTTGCAAAGTTCAGATGTGCAGAGCTGAACTGATGAACAGGTCAACATGTCAAACAAATGCTAGCAGTCCTTGCCTTATAGAGTAAAGATCCTGATGCTTGGGATTCTCAGCTGGGGTTTCAAAGCGTGTGTGTGTGTGTGTGTGTGTGTGTGTGTGTGAGCACACACAACACACACATACTTCATTCGCCTCTATTAAAGATAAAAATGAATTTATAAAGAAGGTATTATATTTTGGATATGACAATGGAACTTCTCTAAGGAATGATTTTACGTTCTCAATCCTCATTATAAGAAATTTCCAACTTAAATATGAGTTAATTTGAATATCCTTTACCATGCAAAGTACTCCTAAAATTCATAAGCCATGAATATTGCCATGACCTTACTTCCCTGTCTTACCCTCTGCCGCATGGCCTCTCTTCTCCAAGGCTGGATTGCAGCCTGCAGGGGCCACAGGAGCCGTTTTCCGCTTTCACAGTCAGGCTGGGTAAGTAACAGAAGCGAGAGCTTCCGCCTCACGAAGGGCCTTGTCCACCCGTGAACTCTGGTCTCTGAAATCGTTGTGCGAACTCACTTAGATAAAGCTGTGGCTGTGGGCAAGGAGGGTGCTGTGGAGACCAGCTGCGTCTGCTTGATCCCAAATTCCTTGAAAATGTAGAAAACCACAGGTCGACACTGGCTTTTTCCAGATAAAGCAGGTTAATAGCAAAATAGGACATGGTGTGGAGACCACTTTTAAAAATGATCAAAAGTGAAAAATATTATTTGCCTGACAAAGATCATAACTGCTAAGTGGAAGTTGTAGTTCATAGCTAGATGTTCCCCTAAAGCCTTCTGTGCTCAAGAGCGGGACCTTTAGAGGGTGGCTGGATTATTGGGGCCATCGTGAGGAGGTGAGGCCTGTTCAGAAGTGGGGTGGGGCGCCCTGGAGGAATTTCCCTCCCTTCCTGCTCCTCCCTTCACTCTGGCACCCTTCCGGTCCACCGTGCCCTGAGCCGCACCCCCTCCAGGCTCCGTGCCAATGCGGTCCTGCCTGAGGAGCCAGCCTGCACTAAAGTACGAACCAGAATAAATATTCCTTCCATAGATTACAGATGCTGGGCCCTGTGTCTCAGTGCATGGGGAAGTGGGCGACATGAAAGTGTGACTACCCCAGCCCACGAGTCCATAGCCCAGAGTACTATTTAGGGCTGGGGTGGCTGCAGGGCAGAGGCTGAGTGGTAGTCAGTGCTCGCTGAGAAGAGAGGCGTGGCGGTGAGGGCAGGGCACTGTTGTCATGAACAGCGCTGCGCCTGCCTGACTAAGCTGTCCAAGTGCAATCAGCAGAGGTCTTGACAAGGCTCTGGGAGCAGAGGTGAGAGCAGCCCCGAGGGATGCGTCCTGGAACAGGGCACAGGCGGAGGCAGTGCTCTGCTGCGAAGGCAAGCTTCAGACGGGGCAGAACCGGGCAGTCTGCGTGGACCCTTACGCAATCCACTGCAGAACTCAGCGCTCAGGGGGCCGGGACAGCCAAGCCCCAGGGCCACAGAGGGACCAGAACGAGGACACAGCTCTTCCGCCAAGGCCTCAGCTGCACCCTGGAGCCCCACCTGCTCCCACACAGCTCAAGCCCGGCCCCACCTCACTCCCACTACCACAGTCTGACTAGGCCCTTATACAGAGATCCGGGGTGCCGCTTCCAGTCTCGAGAAGTGGGTGGGGTCCTTCCAATCCCCACTGGCTGTGCACTCGCCCTGGCTCAGTTCTGAGGCGGGCCAAAGCCTGCTCCCGTCCTCCACACTTCTTTGAAGAGAGCAACTCTTCCACAGCCTGCGAGTTTTTGAGGACAGTTTATATAAGAGAGAATTTGTAAAGGAAACTGTGAAAACTAATGAGCTAACAGCTATCATTTTAAAATAGTAATTTTTCAAAGTAGTTATGATTTGTCTGAAAGGATGCAAAAGAGAATTCTCCATAGCACCTTGGATTTTTTTAACAATTAAAGAAATGTTTTGAAAATGCCTTTTCTTCAAGTAATCATATACTCTAACCCTTTTACCTTCAGTGGGAAAGAAGCTCAGAGTTGGCTCTGACTGGGATCCGTACTTCTGCCTAGAGAGTTCATCATGATTATGGACGTCCTCTGCCTATGATGGTTAGGAACCTCCACCCCTAACTGAAGTTCTGCTGCCCGACTCAGCTGACTCCCTCCTCTACTTCCTCTACTTTCACGGTGCCACTGGTCAGGGACTATCCTTTCCTGGCCACAGGGCAGGCCCCTGGGCCCCACCGTACTGGTCATTCTAAGACAGGTAGTCTTGATGTGATCCAGTCAGACAGAAAAGGTGCAGAAAATCTGTCCCATTAGCAGCATCCACCACTGTGAGCCCCTTCCATCCAGGTGGGCAGCTGGTCCAGCTGTGTGTGTCCCTTCCATCCAGGTGGGTAGCTTGTCCAGCTGTATGTGCCCCTTCCATCCAGGTGGGCAGCTGGTTCAGCTGTGTGTGTCCCTTCCATCCAGGTGGGCAGCTGGTCCTGCTGTGTGTGCCCCTTCCATCTAGGTGGGCAGCTCGTCCTGCTGTGTGTGCCCCTTCCATCCAGGTGGGCAGCTGGTCCTGCTGCGTGTGCCCCTTCCATCCAGGTGGGCAGCTGGGCCAGCTGGGCCTGAAGCCTCTCTCTTTGGCTTTCCTTCAGTGTCACGGCCACCACTCCTATCCTAGTGAAGAACGCTTCTGCCTAAGTTGCCCTGAAACAGCTCCTCCCTTGGACGGCAGCCAGCAGAGCTTAGGAAACTCGTCCCTTACACAAAATACCCCGATTCCAGGATGCCAGAGTCTCCATGAATCCAGTTCAAATGCCTTAATCCTTTTGCAAGTTTAAAGAAAGTTTTCTCAGATGGCAATGAGTACTCCAATGGAGGAAGTCACACTGAGGCTGGGCCACCCTACACCGCCAGCAGAAAGACTGCAAGCCCAAGGAAAGGGCTACCTGAATGTGGAGTGTGACAGTGACATCCTGCCTCGGTCATTGCACACCAAGAAGGCCCACAGTCTCCCGAGCAAGTGGACAGCAGAGGCTAAGAGACAAGTGGCATGACTTCAGAGCTCCAAGAGGATCAAAACCCTCTCACAGAATTCAAGATTCTCTTGGGAGGCTAAGACCAAGATCTTCTCTTAGTAGCCTGTATTTACTTAGCTATCAGAACCAAGGTGGGGAATACCGAAGAAAGGCAAGAGCCTCTCAAGGGCTCCTACAGATGAGACATTACGTTAATTTAGGAGAACTGCATCACCTCCAGAAGGTCTCCACCCAGGAGTGAGGTGCCTGTAGCTGCAGTCTTTATCTAGCTAACTGGGGCTGGAGCCAGGTGTCCTTTGCTGTGGCCCTGTCTTGTCCTTTGAGGCCTCACAACTTCACAGGCCCTTTCAGGTCTGAGTGGGACTAGTGATTCCCAGAGGTTCACTTACTCTGAGTCCACTGCCCATCTCCAGCCCAGAGGCCCAGGCCTTGGACATGCTCACAAGTAAACATGGAAAGCCAGTTCATTAACATTAAATGCCTTGGTAATGGTCTCCACCAGAGAGTTCCTTGAGAACTGCAGCTAGGGTCCTGGGATCCAGATGGTGCACGCCAGTTAGACCTCGGTCCCAGTAGATCCCAGATCGAATGCGGCTTTGCCTGGGCATGAGGCACTTTACATCCCCAGTCAGCTGTGTTGGGCCTTACCTAGCAGAGAGCTCTCTGGCATGCTTGGCTTCCTCTGTCCAGTATTTCTCCTGTGAAGTTCCCACCTCTCCCCTCATCATCCTACAGCCGGCTCTCAGAGCTCAAGTTTGGTACTGCTTCAGCACTGAGGCCCACACTGGTCCCATCCTTACACCATGGGCACAGAGGGACCGATAAGTGCTGTCCAGCCCAACAGACCAGGGCCCGTCCTCTCCTTCCCTTCAGTCCTTAATCTAGTCCATTTGCGAGGTGCCAGTGTGGACACAGGGCACACCACCACCACAGTCTGCAGAGTATAAATATCACACCCCCAAGCACAAGCACCCCCTCAGAGGGCTCGCTCCATTGAAAGCTGAAGCCTGGCACTCAGCAATTCCCTGCTTTTCTTGTGGTTGTCCCTCAGGTAGGGGACGGCATCCTATCCTTATTGTTGTCCCCAATAAAACACACACATCAGGCGGGGAGCAGACACTGAGGAAAGCCAGCAACGACTTAGTGGTGGCCAAGCATCTTCAGGCTCTTGATGCATTTATTTTCCATCTCCAAGTTGCCAGTTAACTAGTGCTGAGAGTAATAGAATAAGGACAAGGAAGCTGTGGTTGGCAGTTCTACTAAATGCTAGGCTAAAGCTATGTAACTGTGTTTCATGGTGAGGGGCCCAAGAGCTTTAGTACATCAGCAGACAGAGGTGATGACATCAGAGCACCTCAGGGAGGTGGAGCCTGACTTACTTCTGAAAGCTGAGGAAGGGCCAGCCGGGCCATTGTGAGCCCAAGTGGAACTCAGTGTGAGCCCTGGGAACACAGCTCAGTCTCCATCAGCACAGCTCCACGCTGCCAGCTGTGCACCCTGTGTTAACCCAGAATTCTCAGTGTCCTTCATCAAAACCTCAGTAGACATAGTATAGTTCTGCACATCTAGATAATAAGGACCAAGAAGACTTTGAAAAAGAGAACTAGGATGGGAGGGCGATCTGGCTGCGACATCTGTCACCCCATTGATCGCCAGGGTTGATTCGGCTGATTTGGCTGGCTGGGCAGGTGTCCCCTTCCTCCCTCAATGATCTGTGTGCGTCCCTCCTGAAAAAGAGAACTAAGAAATCAAAATTAAAGTAAAGATCGCTCAAGCAGTAAGTCTATCCCAAAGCCATGAACCGGCATGGTACAGCAGAAGCCAAGGAAAGGGATCAAAGGCAGACAGGACGAACACCCGGGCCCCAGCGGGTGCCCTCGAGGTCTGCCTCTGTATTCCCTCAGCCTCAATGCTAAAAGTCAAAAAGCTCTGAGAACTGAAACATGCTCCCCACGACTCACCTAGCAATAAAATCTAGCAAGAACTAATCCACAGGCTCTCCCTGTCCCGCCTCCCGACAATGCCTCAGTAGCAGCTCCTTGAGGCATTGATTCCAGGGATTATTCCAGGCTCCCAGGGGCTGATTACACAGCACATGCTCTGGGCTCTGCACTGCTGTTCTAAAATCCATGGTGTTTAATTCTTAAATGCACCTTGTGCCGAGGGTCCAGATAAGAAATTGAACTCAAAGCATCAAATCCGTAAGAAAGGGTGAATTCTGAAATAGGTAAAATTGCAAAGGACACTGGACTGACACTTTAAAAAGCATGTTGGACCTAGTATTTCATGCACACTTGGTAACTTGAGGATCCAAATACTCTCAAAGAGAAAGCAAAGATAACATAGCTGAACTCACAAAACCTAAAAAAGAAAAGGCCTTTTTTAAAAGCCAAATGTGGGTAGTTTTCCCTGACATCCAGAACAATATCTCAGATGGCAATTTATTTACACTGAGAAATATCTGTAGGATGACATAGGCCCATGCGCTTACCACGTGGGAGCGGCTTCACACACATTTTCTAAGTACCTGATGAAAACAAAACAAGGAAAAGAAAACAGTAAAAGCAAAAGAAAATATACCAAAATTTTTCAGCATTACTACACTAAAACAGGCCAAACTAGAACAATGAGGTGATACACTGTACCTTGTCATAATGATCCATGGGTAGCGACAAAGGTGACGGCCTGCAGGTCTCACAGGGAACCGGTGCTCTGGCGCGCTCTGCCGACAACCCCACCGCCACAACTTGGCCAAGAGAAGCTGGCGGTGAGCATCAAACCTGAAAATGTCTACGGCCTGTGCTGGAGAAATTCCACTTACAAAAGGCTTTCAATGGGAGCTGATGACAGGTAGGCTGAGAAGAAGCTCACGCAAAGGGCGCCAGGAGATCGTCCCCACCACAATACATGTAGGGCGCGAAGGCTCAAAATTACGCCCAGAGACTCACGTATCAAGTTCTATTTAAAAGAAAGCAGTGGGTCATTTAATAATGAAAGTAAGAGTATATTAAGTGAAACATTAGGCCTCCAAAAAGTAAATACGATTTTAAATGTATTGAACCTCTCCTCACATCCGTACACACGAGCCGGAAGGGCACGCATGCGTCGGGGAGTGAGTGGCTGCACAGGGCGCTGGCTCCCGGCTGGCTCTGCCTGCTCTTGCTCCCCCTCATCCAGGGGCTGAGTGCCCCGGCACGCCAGCTCCACAGCACACGCAGGAGCTGCCGGCACGCTGCCGGCCTGCTCAGCCCTCATCGGCCCTGTCACCTTTGTCCCCACAGAATCACCCTGCTAATTTTATCTCCATCTTCAAAAGATGAACTGTAACTCAAAGGGAATCCTAAAATTAAAACCTAGACACAAAGATTTTTAAAGTATCGCCAGTGCTTTTAAAAGCTCTGGCTGCCTGCCACAATTTCTTTAAGCGTAATAAGAAAGTCAGCCGGGCGTGGTGGCGCACGCCTGTAATCCCAGCACTCGGGAGGCTGAGGCAGGAGGATCGGTGCAAGTTCGAGACCAGCCTGGGCTACAAAAGTGAGCTCAAGGCCAGCCTCAACTGCATAGCGAGACCCTGTCTCAAAAAGACAAAAAAAAAAAAAAAAAAAAAGAGTAATAAGAAAGTGAAGTGGTCGCCTAAGGTAGAGCGTGGAGGACTCTGAACTCCTGCTCAGAGCTGCACCAAGCGCTCAGCGCACAGACCGGCGCCCCGCTGCAGACAGAACCCAGGGCCTCCGCGCCAGCTGCAGGCCCGGCCCTTGCTAACTTGTGAGGCAGAGTCTCGCTGAGTCCTGAGCTGCCGAGGCTCGGATCAAACTGGCAGTCGTCCTGCCTCAGCTTCCCAGCGTGCTAGGATGGCCGGTGTCACCCACACCCTTAGCTCTCTGTTGTTTCTTAAAAGTAGACCGAAGGGCTGGACCCTCTCTGTCACACTGTCCTGGCCACGCACCTATATGGCAACACTCAGTCCTTGAGAAAGAGTAAATCTGAGCAGGTTGTGAAAACAATGTCAGAGAAGGCCCGCGACGCTCTCTGGGACGCCAGGCAGAGAGAGCTGGGGGGCGGGGCTCAAGTCCAGGCACGTCCGACTCCGAAACCCAGGACCATCAATCGTTTGATTTTTGATTGTGCTTTTCCAGAAAAGATAAAAAATAAAACGGGGCAATAGCTCAACAGTGATGGACAGATTGACAAATTTTTATTTCATATCAAAGCATGGTTATGAAAATCCAGAGTTGAGATAGCAATTCTGCTACTATGAATTTTTATAAAATTATTAAGAAAATAGATGCATTGGAGGCCATCAGCAGGATTCATTTCTAAGTGCTATCCAAAAGAGGAAATATATTTATTTGTTTGCTTGTTTGCTCATTTGTTTGTATTTTAGGGAAGCACCTACATGGTGCCCAGGGACTCGTAGTGATCCACCTGTTTGCAGCCTTCCAAGAGCTGGGACCACAGACCTGTGCCACTGTGCCCAGTCCCAACTGCTGTCTCAGCACACCCCAGGGGCAGGGCTGGCATAGCAAGCCCAGGGATTGAACCCCGGACCCCTGCACCTGCTTGCAGGAGCTTAATCTGCTGAGCTAATTGGCTGGCCCTTTTTTGTTTTGTTTTGTTCTGTTTTGTTTTGAGAAAATAGAGTTAAACCCACTGGCCATCAGCAATTATTACTGAAATTTATTAAAATCATTTGCTCAACTTCCATTTTTTCGCTGAAGTTATGAAAAAACTGTCATTTTTATTGTGAAACTGCCTAGTGATGCATCTGCGGTGGGTTTCTAAGTGGCGTCAACTTGTTGCACACAGCTGAACAGAACCAGCATGGCGCTGGGTGCGGCGGGCCCCGCTGAGGAGGGTTCCAGCATCAGTGCAGCACAGGGAAGCGGCCAGAGCGCCCTTAGGGATGCCGTCGGGAGAAGCTGTGGGAGCTGCTGGGAGCCACTGCCTCTCCCGGGCCGTTCTGCCAGGTGACCTTGTCATGCTGGCTCTCCTGATGAATTCGGCCGTTCTCGTTGGAGGAGGAGCTCAGGACCTCCTTCTCACTGAGAAAGGCTAGGTTCACTTTGGGGGGCTCTGGTCCGCACCTTCAGCCTTGCTTCCTGGCTCCAGAGGGCGGTGTGCAGCTCAGCCTCCTGCAGAAGCTTGTTGCGTTGGCTTTCCTGATGCAAGCTCAGCTGTTCCCACCTCTGGAGGACCCGGGAACTCACTGTTGCTGAGGACAGCTGGGACTTACGCAGGGAGCTCCGGCGCTGACCTGGAGCATAACTTCCTAGCTCCGCTCCAGTTCAGATCCCTCGGCCGCGGGCACAGAGCCTTCGTCCTGCCGGCAGGGACTTCCTAGCTTCCTCCCCGACCTCTGGGCCTTTCCAATGCAGATCTATGAAGTGGGCCTGCCCAAGACACGGTCATGGACTCTCGGCCTCACCTGGGTTGGTTGGAGGCATTGTTAGGAGCTCTAGGTCTTCAGCTGCACTCGCGCCGGGCATTATCGTTGGCACCAGGCCCTCAGCTGGGTTCTTTGGTCTGTGTGTGTGGACTGATCCCCTGAACTCTCGCATCTGACTTTTGAGTGATTCATCATAAAATATTACAAAACATGTCCTGTGTTACATTGTTTCCCTTTGCAAAAAGCCTCAAACCACGATAGGATTCTAATACAATCAGTACAGCAATTAATGAGTAGACACAAGTATTACTAAGTTTGTAACAGCCAGTATTACTAAGAACTTAATAGTTAAGAACTTTCCTATGCACACATGTAAAAATATGAGTATGTGTAAAATATACAGATTTTATAGTAACTGAAACACACTACCTGACAACTTGCTTTTTCGCACATCAGTGCCTTCCAGTGTCTTCTACAATGTCCTAAGCAGATCACAACTACACTTACCGGGCAAGGGGTGCACGGCTTCAGTTAGACAAGAAGGGTTAGTTTTAACGGTCTATCACGCAGCATCAGGACTATTTGTCAGTAATACTGTGGTGCATCTCAAAATCATGGAGAGGGGGCTGTCAATGTTCTAATCACAAAGCAATGATAAATATGTGGCAATTATCATTTGTCAATAAAAGATAAAGTGTTAGAATGTTTTGCTAGAATCTGACTCATGCCATCTGCAACGCACTGCGTTTTTTAAGGCTACCTTCTAGCTGTCACGCCAGCTCTCGAGGGGACAAAGACGCCTACTACAGGGATAGGAGTGCGCTATCCTTTCACCTTTATCATGCTGAGCCCTACTGCTAAAGGGCCCCTGCATTTCTGCTCTCTTCTCTTGGGAGAACCTAGGAACCCAGCCCCAGCCACCTGCAACTCAGGCTGGAAGACAGAGAAAAACAAGGATAGGCAGCCATGGAAATCGAGGTGTCCCCCATGCAGGGCTCTGCAGAGGGTGACCATGTGACCTGCTGTCCAAGGCAGGATGTGAGAGTGAAACACTTAGGCTGGAAAATGACTGAAAGCTAAGCATGGGGGATTGGCCTTCCCTTCCCTGCTTATGAAATTCCTCTCTAACCCCTCTTGAGGTCGCCTTGAGAAGTGGGGCTCATTGGTTTTAGGTTCCCAGAGCAGGGCTCTGTTCCTGTAGCATCAGTTCAGGGCCTTGCTGACCATACGGATGCCCCGCCCTGCCACCTGGCCAGTGCACCTCGCATTCCCTTGTGCACTGTTCCCTCGGGTGATGGCACAGCAGCTCTCAGTGACACAGCTGGGTCCTGGGACGCCCAAGCTGCACGTGTGGGATGCGCCTGATCTAGCCTCCCTGACCATGTGCCTCAGAGCCTACTACCCCACCTCTGGGATCCCCTCCCAAACTTGCGCTAAATTCCGTTGGGACTAGGCAGGATAGCGGCTAGATTTGCACGCCATGTCACTCACACAGTTCCACACATGAATGCATTCTCTCTCTCTGTCTTACACACACACATGCGCCTCTGTGCATGCACACTCAGCCACTCACATACTCTTCTTGTCCTGTAATGCCATCCTCTCCCCACACACACACACTTTCTCCTCCAGGAAGCCCATTCCGACCTGCTCTCAGCCCTAAGCACAGGGAGCTTTGGCCCTATATGAACTCTGCAGGGGGCTCTAAGCTCTTAGCGAAGCCGATCTCTCTCTCCCCACCAACCTCCTCCACTAGACAGCTAGCTCCTCTTAAACAGCTTCCTAGTCTTTGATATTCCAAGCACCCAGCCTTTTAGGAGAGACCTAATGAATATCAGTTAAGCTAAAAGTACCCATCCCTTCAAAGGGCTGGGAAATTTACTCAGATACATCAATTTCTTAAGAGAAATTCTAGGAGCTCTTGAGTTTGGTATGGTAGCATCACAATTCCTGTGGTTCATGTGTTGTACACTCAGTTCTAGGTGTTCGTGGCACCTGGAGATGGGACCCTTGGGAGGTGCTCAGCTCATAAGGACCCTTATGTGTTTGGGTGCGTAGCCTATTAAGTTAAAGGTTATCAAAGGCGTGGTGTTGTCTAAAAGTGAGGGCCCTCTGCTGAGCTCGCTGGGCCTCCCCCGTGGCCCCACCATGGCGCTGTACAGCAGGAGCGTCCTGTTCAGATGGTGTCCAGGTAACACAGCAATCCCGGGCTGCCCAGACCCCACCCAGAGCCTCAGCCACATCACCCATTCTGTACAAATCGCCAGCCTTGTGCATTTTGTCACAGTAAAAGACAACTGGCCAGGACTGACCAGAAAAAGGGAGCCAGGACTCCATCTTCTGAAGCCATCATCACCATGCAAATTCAGCCTTTAAAAGTCACGAGGTCAGAGAGCTCAGGGGATGAAAGCGTCTACCTAGGCAGACACAGGGACCAGACCAAGGTTCGACCCCCAGTGTGCTGTGCCGGCCCCACCCCTGGGGTGCACTGAGACTGCAACTGAGACTGGCCGTGGTGGCACAAGCCTGTGATCCCAGCACTTGGGAGGCTGAAAACAGGAGGATCACTGAGTCTGCTCTGTGTAGTGAGACCCTGTGGCCCCTGAACTAAATACATAAAAAAATAAGTAAAATTCACAAGGTCAGGAAAAGACTCAAAGGGGCGCCTGGCGCTGAACTTTCTCTTTTGGATCTGCTCAGCCTGGAAAAGCTCCACGTGGAGTCCTCATCACGCATGCCTTGCGCACTGTCCCAGACGTCAGCCTGGGGTCCAAGGGCACCTAGGCCGTTCCAACCTGAAACAGTTGTGAGCAAATATACATTTACAGTATCAGCTTATAACTAATCAGCACCTCAAGGACATTTTTCTCTTTAGTTTTGTTTTCAGAACTTTATCTAGATTCTAAGATTTTGTTCCACTCTATTTCAAAGTCTGTTCACTTACAAAAGATCTAAAAACTTATTGCTGAGAATCATTCGAGTCTGGATGCTAAGAGGACTCATTTAGTCTCTTTGAGCTTTGCCGTCCTCATTGTGTCTGGGATCTAGATTCTCCTGTTATTTGGTGTCCAGCACTCTGATTTACCTCCATCACCTGCCCTCAGGAGACAGAGCATGCATTAAAGCCTACTCTGCATTGGGCATCTGCTAGGTACATCCACTGTGCTTTACGGCATCTGGGCTTCTCATTACTTTAAGACAGTACTGTAGGGTTGGGGCATCGCTCAGTAATAAAACATTCATCTACCATGCACAAGGTCCTGAGTTTGGTTCTGTCTTGGTTACTATTTACTGATTGTTAGGACAAAATACCAACACCCAAAATTAAGAAAGGAAGGCTTAACTAGCTCACAGTTAGCGGAGGTTTCAGTCCATACTCCGCTGGCTCCAAGACAGATGGCAGCAGCTCATGGGGGCAGAAAAACAACAAACAGCAGAGCAGGAGCAGCAGCTGTGGCATCCGTTAAGCCTCTCTCTCTTCCTTCCACGCTGACTATGAAGGTCCAAGCTCCTCCAAGAAGGTGGTGCCACCTGCTACGAAGATCCAAGCTCCTCAGAAGTGACATAGCTGTGACATCAAGGTCCTCCATGGAAGTGGTACAATGAAGCCCAGAACTCCTCCAAGGAAGCAGGGGACACAGGAGCTGTCATCAACCCCTTTATATGCCCTTTCTGCGCTGAGTCACTCTACAGTGGGTCCTGCCCCATGCCCCACAGCGCGGAATCGCAAAGCAGATCCAACCAAGCTTCCGACATCTCAAGCTGACCCGATGTATAAGCACCACAGATTTCCAGAACTGAAAACACAATAAATAATAAAAGTTTTGAAAAGAGAAAGCATTATAATAGGGAAGACCAATGACCCACATCTAGACACAAACTTTGAAATCATCCTAAAAAAAAAAGAAAAGAAAAGAAATACCCTCCTCTTGTGCTGAGCATTTTGTGTCATTGAGGCATGGACAAATATTTATTGAACACCTATTAAGTGTCAGTCCTGAAAAATAGGACCAAGGAGCCAAGTATTTCCCACGTTGAGCTTAGCTTCTTAGAAAAACGACACACAAAGGACAAGGGCAGTAGCAGGATGGACATAAAAACAGGAAGGGCAGGATCCCCAGGGAGAGCTGCCCTGAACTACCAATGATTCTCTGAGCTACACAACCATTAAGGTAAAGGCGGTACACGTGACCAAGTCCACAGGGACAGCAAGTCCAGCATGAGCCGAGGACACCTCAGAACCACCGTGTCACAAAGCAGCTCACAGGTGTCCTTTTCAACCTTCCAAAGACTCTAGATGGAATCACTAGTAGTGGTTTACAAATAATAAAACTAAGACTCAGAGGCTAGACCACGAACACAGCTGCCCCTCCTCCAGTGAACCCAAAGTTCCTCCGCTGCGCGGGCTCCCCTCTGGCAGCTGCCCCGCCAAGATGTGAGCAGTTGGCTGCTCCTATCGATGAGCTGCAGAGGTGTGAACAGCTGGATTGTTCTCATCACAGATATACAGGCACCTGGGCAGCGTGAGCCTCAGGTCTGACTGAGCCGTTCTCCAGCGTAAGGTACTTCAAGACATGATATAGATCATGAATATTGACAAATTTTGCCAATTAAAAGTGCTTTACTATTAAAAATATGTTAAGGCTACATTTTATTCTTGTAAAATACTGTAACATCATTTTATTTCTTTTCTGGCTTTCTTTTTTTGAGGGGGGGGCGGGGGGATGGCCGACTGAGTCTAGAGCCTCAGGAATGCAAGACTCAGCTCTGCTGTGGAGCCACTCCCACCGTGTTTCAGCCCTTTTCACTCTGAGGATCTGTGCATTCATGAGCTCTACAGCTCATTGTCAGTGGCCGTGAGCGGCATGAACAGATCCTCCCTGTCTTACTGCAACTGTGCCACGCTTTAACCAGTGCGGCCCCAGCCCTGCTAACTGCCGTTCTACTCTGGCTGTTTGGGATCCACCAAAGCCACTCATCTTAAAGTTTTACCAATTATCCTAAAAAGGGTATAAGATAAAGCATCAAGTTCAAAAAATTAGAAAGGAATGTAAAAGTCGCATTAGTAATATTTTAAACTGTTATCTTTAATATTCAAACATACATACAACTGAAATAAAATTAGCTGTGTTAATTTGTTGAAATGGTAATGTGACTACTCAGGACAGACACACACACACAAAAGAGGAGCTAAGTCTGATTTTTGGTGAATTTATTTCTATTTATCTCATTTTACCTGTTATACCCTAACAAGCCCTCCCTTGCACCTCCACTAGATTCATCTGTTGACAGACTATTCCAAATCAGCCGCTTTCCTGGGGATTTTACTTATCCCATCCTAATATTATTTTTATAATTGATGAAGATTTGTGTCAATAACCATAACCCTGACCTATATCATGAACTACTAAGAAAATCAAATAATTTTAATTAAATGTGAAAAATTTCATCATAAGGGGTACAAAGTGCTGTACAGATATTTTTATTATTAAAGAACTCACAAACAGAGCTGAGCTTTAGACAGGGTTCAGGACAAAATGCACACCCTGAAAAACCAGGTGTCCCACATGTGGGGTACAGCTATCGCCCAGCACGTGTGAGGCCCCAGGTTCAACCCCTGGCACCAGAAACAGCAACAAAGACTCAGACATGAGAGTTCATCAACACGGCTCTTTCCTCCCTCCAGCCAAACTTACTGGAAAAATACTTTCTAGCTCCCCTAATCCCTGTAAGACAAAACCACACTACTCTGAGGTGGTTAAATACAATTTCATGGGGCAAGCACTTCCTGGCACTATTTGAGTGTGTACTGTGACCCAGGAAGATTTGCATTTGTAGAGAAACCCCATAGGCTATTCCTAGCAAAATACTCCCTCTGTCTAATTCATCAGTCTCCCACCGCACTTTCCAACGTGGGCGGGGCCTGTGTGTGGGGTTCACGTCCACGAGAGGTCGCGGAGTCAAGCCTGCGCCTGATCAAGGAACCGCTCTGCACGTGTAGGCAGCGCGGGTGTGAGCCGCGACGGCTAGGCCAAGCGAGTTTCCCGCTTCAGCAAATAAAAGGATCATCGGCAGGGTCAGGGAGGAACTTCCTGTTTGCTATGGATAGTTACACCAGGCAATGCAAGGGGGCTCCAGACTGCAGTCCTCTGCTACAGCCCCTCCCACCAAAGTGATCAGCGTGGCGCATGGTGGGTGGCATGGGCCACGTGGGAAGGCTGAGCCACGCCTCACGTCCTGGAACGCCACGCGCTCCTGTTCTGCATGTGTACTGGCAACAAGCTGAAGCAATCAGTGAGTTGATGGTCCTAATGATAACATTTAATTCATAGGATTTCATTAGTTTCCTGTTAACAGAGAAATGCTGTAGCAATTGACTTGAAGGCCGCCCTAATTTCCATAAAATTTTAAATTTGTGTAATATTAAAAACTTACTAACATGATTATAAATGCTTAACCATTTAAGTAGCACTTATCTCCCTTGCACTGAACAAGTGGACTCAAATGTTTCCTGAATGAAGCTCTTTACACTGGTCACACACTTGATAATACATGCATTAAAATATCTTTTTCACTTCTGTTGAAATAATCTGATCAACGCACAAGACACAACCCCTTTTTGATATTCGTTTTTACTAGGGGACCCATTACGTGTTGAGCACTCAGGCCTGGCAGAACAACAACCAGCACTGTCCCTCTACGTGCGGCAGTCCTGCTGCTAGCAGCCCCTTATTAGAGTATGTGAACATAAAAGTTCACGCTACCTAAAGTGACAGGCTCTAGCGGTTGGCATGAGTTGGATAACAGACGTACGCAGGATCGCAGTCGTGTTTAGTAACTAGAACCCAATTATAACTTAAAGCCTCACCCCTTGCCCGCAGGAATTACAGTTTTTAAAGAAGGCTTCGGATTGTCTGGAGAGCTACGCTGCTGCTGCTGCTTCGATCCCTGCCCACGTTCCCGAGCCTGGCGCCAGCCTTCCCACGCGAGCAGATGAGAGATGCCTGTCCCTGGCTCAACGCGTGGGCGCTCCTTGCACACCCAGGCCCACCCTCCCTTCAGAGGGGCGAGAGGACGGCTCAAGGGAGGGGCATTTGTTGAAAAGACAACCTATATTATCGGCACACGTTTTTCATGTGCCTTATCGCAGGAACCGCTGCTGCCGGGAAAGCATCCCAGACCCTGGTTTCCACCCGGAAAGAACAGAGTGTCAGCAATGCTAACAGCTGCATCAGGCCCTGGCTGCATTTTTCTTCCTGCAAAGTTTGATTAATAAAGTGTACAAGGACCTTCCACCCCACCTGCATTGCTCCTAGAAGTTCCTTATGTTTGTATACAGTTCACAAAAATGAGACGCTATTAAAATTCATTGTAAACATTACAGAAATTAAATTTAAAAAGAAAGAAAGAAAGAAAGAAAGAAAGAAAGAAAGAAAGAAAGAAAGAAAGAAAGAAAAACCTTTCCGTCTCTCTCAGCTCTCAGCTATTTTTTCCTCTTGCCATCCTCGGTCTGACCCAGCCCGCGAAGCTGGAGCTGGCAGCTGTGATTGCAGTACAGATTTCACACAGTGTAATTACGGCAGTGACACTAGGACTGAGAGGTACAAAGAAAAAAAAAGAGAGGCCCTCCAGGTTATTAGCACTAAACACTGGGAGAAATCAAACGGGAGTCAAGGCGTCATTTCGAGGCCTATCAAGCCTCATCAGGAACAGCAGGGAGGAAAGTACTTCCCTTCATCATCTCACTCTCTGACTTCTGCTGAAAATTACAGTAATTAAAAAAGAGCTAAGTACTTCTCAGGCAAGGGGCCTTTTCTTTACCCATCACCTTTTAGTTGGCTGCTGATTCCGCGTGACCTTTTCCTCGGCTCTGTCTATCGCAGTCAACACAGATCTTTGTTGAGCGGCTCTCTGAAACCTAATTACTGTCTGCTGGACGACGCGGTATTGATCAGTGAAGGTGGCACCGCAGAATGAGAGCACCAACGCTGTGGGCCCGCAATCGAAAAGTAATTCCAGCCCCACACAAACGGCCCTTGCACCCCGCTTATTAGAAGCAGCTGTGATGTTGCCAAATCAATACCCCACACTGGATTGCTTCTTTGACTAAAAAGCCCTCTTTCTTCTCTGAAGTCAGGGCAAGCACTGGCCTCTGACTTCAAAGGACTTTGCCCTCCTACCCTGCGCAAGTGAGCAAAGACCGTGTTGGCAAACACCTTCGGTACGCGGCATGGCTAGGCACGCTCAGCACTGCCCCGGCATGTCGGCATGGCCAATCTATCCAATAACCGCTACTCCTGACCCAAGGGTCCACAGTACTCTACCTCACCGGAAAGAAGCACCCCAATGTATTAGCAGGCCTATGTTCATCTACCTGCGATAGCCATGGTAGGTCAAGGCTGGGTGGCGATCAACTGATACTGAGCATGTGGGTCCCTCTGCCTTTCTCAAGGATAATAACATTGCTCTATGTACACTACACACAAAGGCACAGGGATGCACTCAGGTTTCTCCTGGCCTTTAGAATGAGGTATCTCTGTGCTTGCACATAAGGAGCGAGCCGTGGGTGGGCTGAGAGCCTGGTCAGCCCTTACGATGTCCCCTACAGAATGCTGCAGCAGGGAATGCACAATAGCCACCTAAAACTGCTGTCATAACTAGAGTTAAGGTGACAGCTCCATCGAATTCCTATGCTCAGACACTTAGGGCTTGAGCAATTAACAGTTCCCTGGAAAAGAATTTCATCAGCTATCATTTTATTTTATTTATTACTCAAGATGGTGCCTGGTTTTCAGTCTCTCCATGCTTAATAGGACACAAATGCATCATATTTATTCAAGATGTCTTCCCAGCTCAATCATTAACTGCAGAAGAAATTGTACCACTGACATAGTCACTGGTTTGTGTGTGGGGGTTTACTCAAAGATAATTATAGGAATTAGAGAAGCCAAAACCATCAACAAATTTCCTAAGATTTTTTTCTGACACTGTTAATGGCAATTTTCTTTCCAAGAATATCATTCTACAAAACAATTGCTTTACAACATTAACACTGAATTATAGATACATTGCAGTCCCTATTTTACCAGAGAAATGCATTCCATTCAGGTTTGCATGTCTAAAGCAACCCCAGAAATGACTGCAACATATAAAACTTAGCGGATTCGCAATCCGAGCTACAGCTGAGCCACTGGGCGGGTTCCTTGGGGGCGCAGACCCCGTCTTCTGACTGCACGCTGCGACACTGCTCTTCCAGGTAAGGTGCAGCGCTTCCCACCACCGACCCTCCCACGTGCGCTCTCACCCCAGCGGTTCCCTAACTTGCTCACTCATGGCGTCCTCGGCCCACAGAAGCTGGCACCATCCATCGGTGCCCTGTGGATGCACTGGGCCCAGGGAGATGCTTGGGACACAGTTTCGGAACCAAACTCCAGCCCTCCAGTGCTGCAGTCAGCAGCATTGGACTTAAGAATCACCATCCGAAACGCAGAAAGGGCTCTCTATCCTAGCCAAGCCAGAGACGCAGTTGCTCATTCTACTAGCAGCCTGTGTGCAGAGGAGTAGTTTATGACCACAGTAAATGGAAATTAGGGGTCCTTGTGACCCTCACCGTCTTACTCTTTTAAAAGGTTATTTGCATCTCCGCTTGCTTGTCACTTCTGTTCATTTATTTTTTCCTAACCTTTGGTTTCACCACGATGCTAATTTCAAAAACAGCTTGGGCATTTGTTTTCTACCATACTGCAGCTTAATACTGTTTACAGACGTTTCGTTAGCCTCGGCAGAACCATGTGCTAATTAAAATATATTTAAAATTTGCTCAGACATCCTCGAGAACATTAAAATGTATTAAAAGAGAGCTTCAAATAGTAAGAAATGTATAAAATTCATACAGAAATTAAAGATGCGAAAAAGAACATATGCTCACAAATATTGAACTTATCTAACTGCACAGCTTATCTTAGGAGAAGATGGTATGGCTGTTAAATTAATACTTAGACACATAGAACGTAACCTAATGCTCCCAATAACCAAGCATCTATGGCTCTAAAAACAAGCTCTGCTCTGAGGTCTTCCCATGTCTGAGCAGCAGGGCTGCCTGACAAAGGTTCCTTTCTTTCTGTTTTACACGGTCTTTTTCTTTCCATTGTCAAATGTGTTTTTAAATAATGATCACTTTAATCCAGGCTTGACTCTGTCTATAAACATAAAATAAAATGATTAAGAGATGTGGCATAGGTGTAATAGTTCTCCAGAGCAACTGGAGAAGATAAATCTTTTAAAAAGCACAGTTTGATACCGACTCCTATAAATAAAATTACTTGGGGTTCTAATCCAGAACTTGGAACACACATCAGACTTAGAATGGCTGCCACAGTGGTGTAAAACAAGGCTGCTACACACTGAAAAGCCCCTTGAGTGGCAAAGCATACACAGTTCCAGCCTCGCAAGGTAGCAGCGCACATGTGGAACTGTCTCACTACCTAGCAATGCAAAGAATATTATCATCGGGTTTGAGCTTTTAATTATTTTTATTTTAAAATAGACTTGGATTTAAGCCTATCTTGCCAGGAAGGCAGAGCGCACTGATATCAGACCTTTTAGAGACCAAGCACCCAAGCTGCAACCCTAAGCCCAGCACTGCAATTAATCCTGAATATTGAGGCCTCAGTTTAGAAAACATAGCACAGCCATGTGGGGTTGCCTTGGCCTGCATGCCATGGATTCACCACCCCTAGCAGGTTGTCCCTGCTGTTGTTATTATTATTACTACTATTATTATTAACTGGTCCCTGCTTTCCTTCTTCTGCTATAAGATCTACCTTAGCTGCTTTCCCATTACCGGGTGTCTTAGTTACAATTTACTCACTGCTGGGACAAATACCTGACACCCAAAATGAAGGAAGGAAAGGTTTATTTAGCTCGCAGTTACTGGAGGTTTCAGTCCATATTCGGCTGGCCCAAGGCTGAATGGAACAGAGCAGAGTGCATCCAGTTCATGGTGGCGGAACAGCAACAGTCGTGACAGAGGCAACCAACCAACCAGAGCAGCAGAGAGCAACAGTGTGTCTGTCTCTCTTTATATTATATTCAGGCTCTCTGCCTCAGCCTATCCACCTTAAGCCACACCCATCATCCCAAAAATACTTAGACCCATAATCCCTTCAGTACTAAAACACATAATCCCAGTGGATCATGAATCAAGTCTCAAGCTCTAGAAGTCCCTGCACCATGATTGCATGAGGCTTTGGCAGGGGGACAACTAGACACAAACCATAACACCAAGGCAAACCACCAGACAGCCAAAGTTTTAAAAAGGGAAGGTTTCTTTTGGCTCACGACTTGTAGAGGTTCAGTCCATGACTGGCTGGCTCCAAGCCGGGCTGCTGTGGCGGAGGAGAAGCAGCCCACGGCAGGTGGAAGGCAGCGACAGCAGTGAAGTGGAGAAGGAGGAGCACCAGCAGCCAGCAGCCAGCAGCCAGCGGGGACAACCGCAGCCCTCTCACCGTTCCCTGTGTCCTTCCTGCCCAGGCTCCAGCTGCTTGGGGGCAGCAGCGCTCACGCCAGGGTGGGATGCCATGAATCCACCCCAGCATCACATCCTTGGCCCAAGCGTTGCACATCCTGGACCCAGCCACCTCCAGAAAGCCTGCCCATGACTGTGCGAGGCTTTGGGGAGACCTAGACAGCCACGGCAGATCCCACCTGGGAGAGTCTGCTTAACATTTGGTCGTTGTCACTGTTCTTGGTTATAATAATTTCTCAGACTTTCCATTTTGGGGGTGCCTGGTAAGGATTTTGTAGGGTCTTCCTCAGTGAGGATGTATTTAGTGATCAGGGTGGACTGGGAGGATGATCAGAGTGCCGAAGTACCGTCCACGGGCACAGAGTCCACCCAACCCACAAGGCCCATTACTGTGAACCACCTGGCCAACACAGTGTGTAGCAGGCTTTCGTGGTAAGGTTTCTTTCTGTTCCCTTTGTCCTCTGAAAGAACGACACCAACACAGCACATGCAAGAGGGGAAAACTATGCCCCACCTGCTCCAGCAAGAAGCAGCCCTGTGGCCTCGGAGCACATGGCACAGGTTTGCCTGAACTCCCTCAGTTGTTTCCTCAGTCACTTTTATGGTGCCATAGATGCGTATGTCTAGTATCTATCATATTATAGCCCAAAACTGATTAGTGAGCGATGGATTTTGATGCTCGACTCATTTCATTCTGACCAGAGGAAGCTCTTGCAGGCAGTGCTGTGCCCTCTGCAATGTGCCACCTTCGTGCGCTGTTCCATGGCACTATGCTGTTCCATGCCTGTTGTTGTTGCTCGAGTCACGGGAACTTGAACCCAGGTGCACCCAGGGCCCAGCGCACACTGGGCAAGACCTCTCCTGTGGAGCCACGCCCCGCTCATTTCCATTTTTATTTCCAGACAGAGTTTTGCTAAGCTGCACAACTCAAACTCATGATGCGGTGGCTGCAGCCCCGAGTGGCTAGGTTATAAGTGTGCGCGCCCCCGCGCCTCCCACCAGGCTTATCTTGACCATCTCCTGATGCAATCCTAGCACATCCGGTCTCTCCAAGAAGTCTTGCTTCCTTTTATAAGAACCTGGAAATAAAAGCCAGGAGCTGGACATAGTGGGTTCCTACTGCATCTAAGTTGTCTTTTTTTTTTCTTTTTTTTTTTTTTTTTTTTTTTTTTTTTTTTTTTTTTGCCTTCTTGAGACAGGGTCTCCCTATGCAGTTCAGGCTGGCCTTGAGCTCACTTTTGTAGCCCAGGCTGGTCTCGAACTCACACTGATCCTCCTGCCTCAGCCTCCCAAGTGCTGGGATTACAGGCGTGAGCCACCACACCTGGCTAAGTTGTCTTCAGTTGATGAGGTCAAGTACATACGTGTATTGATTAACACATCTGTAGCTCCATATATGTGCACAGGCTAAACACGAGTTCCCGCTAATGACTCCAAGTCGGGATTGCGTGGGTCTCTGCAGCCTTTGCCCTGCTTGTCTGTAAGTCCCACTCCAACCATAAGAAACTAACTCCTACCCTGTGCTTTTCTTTCTTCTTTCTTTCTTTCTTTCTTTCTTTCTTTCTTTCTTTATTTATTTAATGGCTGGCTCAGCCTGCCCTGAGGGTGTGGCTGATGCAGCATGTGGTGCCTGGGATGGAACCTCGGTCCTTGCGGCTGCCTAAGTTTGCCTAAGCAGGCGCTTTAGACCGCTGAGCCATCTTGCCAGCCCCACTGCCCTGTGCTTTTCATTTCCGTAATTATTCAATTCCAATACACATGCACATGTACGTGTCGCCTTTGCAGAGTTATCGTCCCACCCCCCACGAGGCACATGCTTAATGCGCACCTCCTTTCTCATTTAGTCCTGTGGAATGCACCGTTGCTAGGTGCTTGAGTTACATCTTTTCTCACCACCTTCTTCAGGGAGGTTGGCTCATACTGGTACTGTCCGACCATGTTTTTGTCATGGCTTGTGTTACATGCTGGATACTCTCCTCACGTTCTCTTTTCCAAAACTCACTTTGCATATATTAAGGTACATTTTGCCTACGGTCAGGTTCTACACATTGTTATAACAAATCAGCATCTATATGAGGCAGCCTCCCCACTGCTGGGATATGACACCCAATACCAACAAATTAAAAGACAAGAGGTTAAATTTGTCTGGTGGTTTCAGAGGATTTGTGCCATGGTGCGTAGGTTCCGAGGCAGGAACACCAGGGCGAGAGGGGGTGACAGATCCAAGACGATTAATCCTCTGCAGTTCGGAAGCAGAAGGGGGAACAGCACCAGCAGGAAAGGGGCCCAACGCAACATACAGAGCCCAGGGTCATGACTCCATGACGCCCACTGCACATGCCCAGAAGTTGGGCCTCATGAAGCCCTCAGCAAGCTCGCAAGCTAATCAAGCTGATACGATGAAGTTCCAGTGATGTGAGCCCTGGCTACGCCTCACCACTGTGTGCCCCAGATGCTAGATGTGCGCTACAGCAAGTAGTGTTTGGCCTGCTATGTCCTGGCCTCGCTTTGCTCCAGTTCTTTTTTATGTCCTTATTCTGCCTTTTGTGAGTAGGAATGCCCACCCGTATCACTGGATCTTGGGATTTATGTAGCTCACTCTTCGTTTTTATGGAAACTTAGGCTTGAGAATGTGCTTAGCATTTCAGAAGACACTTGGACTTTTGAAAAATGCTGGAACTGTTCCAATTTGAGGGAGGGGATCCTTGCATGCTCAGTTTTAGACATGATAGTTGTATCATCTTAGGCGGAATTATAACCTTGTGAATTTTGGAATTAGGCGTGGTGTAAGGAGGGGTGTGTATGTGAGTATGTGTATGTCTGTGTGTGTCTGTGTGTAGAAGAGATGGAATGTACCTTCCTGATCGTACAATTCTTGCATTCTGCAAATGTAAAATCAGCATCATGAGGAGGATGCCAAGGTCAGCTATTAGTGGGAGACCCTGCAGACCATGGCTGCAGCAGCCTCTGACTCCCTGGGTGCTGAGCACAGTGAAATGAATCCTGGGTGACTAATTGACCAGGTGGCCTTGTTCAAGCAGTCACTGACTCTCCTCTCAAATAAATGTCAAGCAATGGCCGTGACTAATGCAGATGGCCGACACTGACGAAAGATCTACATGCTGCTGTCCATGCTTTCAGGTAAATCCTGAGATTTGACAGACCTGGTCAGATACAAAAGTTACATGTTTTGTTATATAGGTCTTGCTTTATGTTGGTCTTAAACATCCAGCAGAAAAGTCTAACCATGAGGTATAAAAAGTAAAGCCATATTAGTATGCTCAGCTGTAAAAGGCTCAAGGCAGCAGCCTCTAATATTGTCAGTTTTACTGATAACCCACTACTATTATGGTCTATTGGACTATATACATAGCCAATTTGTCTTTGTTCAATGAGAAGAAAGATTTATACTAATAGTGTTTAGACAAGAAGTCATGTCGGCATTTGATATCCCACCAGGAGCACCCCACAGGCTCCTGCTCAGCATTTGAAGATCATATCTTCAGCTCTTCTGCAACTCCCCCTACTAGCCAGTTCAAAAGGCTTCAAGACCATATGGCCAAGCACAAGCACAGTCACAGTAATGACTCCTCTTGCCCAGGACCCAGGTCTGTGTGAGTCACCTTCCCAGCTGCTAGTGCATAGCATCCGACAGCTCCATCTTGAAAGAGTAGATGTTTAATTTAGCTCACAGTTTCAGGGGGTTTAGTACATGGGCCTCAGAGCCCAGCACAGGAACAGCATGGCAGAAGAATATGTGCAACAAAGCCAATCCCTTCTCAGAAACTTGGAATGAGAAGAGGGGAAGAGCCCTGAGTAGCATAGAACCAAAGACCAAACGCAGATCTAAAACCATTCCATGATCTGTTCAGACCCACCCAGAAGCTTCCTTCCTAGTGCCCGGGGTGGCTCTGGTACCCATCAAGTTTACTCAACGAAGCATGAATGTCATATCAAGTGCTACAGATTCTTGCAACAGATTAGAAAATAATTTATCTTCTTGAATTTCAGCTTGCTTCACACAGCATTATAGTGATTTTCATTCACACAAAATAACTGCAAATAGTAAGCTTTTCAGTAGCTTTTGCTGAGATCTCAGGATATGCTCCAACCAAATAAATTCCTGTAAGTGAACCAGGAATTAAGGAAGAATTTCAGTGCTAAATCACTAGCAATAGAGTTGGCTTCAAAACATAAATGTTAAAGTTAGATTGAAAAATATCCCGAACTCACAAAACAGCAATGAAGTGACCTGTACATGTGCACTGAGAGTTCTATATTATACTATAGGTACTAAATTAGTTCTAGTTCAATAACGAGAAGGTTACGCTTAGGAGCCACATTGACTACTGCTGTATCACGCCGGACAGATGAGACTGTTTATTAAATAATATCCTACCACAGTGTGATATGGTTACTGCGTGAGTGAATTTCAGATCTTAGTGAGCACAGTTAACAATTCATTTATAGGATTATCCATAGAAAAATTCACAGAAAACTCTAGAAAATGAAGGAATATTTGTTACATCACTGTAATAACCAAAGATTGAATAAAAGTCAGTTGTGCAGCCGGGCGTGGTGGCGCACGCTTGTAATCCCAGCACTCGGGAGGCTGAGGCAGGAGGATCATTGAGAGTTCAAGACCAGCCTGAGCTACAAAAGTGAGCTCAAGGCCAGCCTGAACTGCATAGTGAGACCCTGTCTCAAAAAAAAAAAAAAAGTCAGTTGTGCATCAATAGAGAAATGGCTGAATAAATCCTGGCACATCCATACAATATAGGTCAGCTACGGAAGGCATCAGATGCTTCTCAAAATATGTGCTGAACATGCAAAGGTGCCATGCAGTGTAAGTAAGTTGCTGCCACTAGAGGAGAAGGACAGAGACAGAGGAAGCGGGGAGAGGAGAGTAGTGTCACGCACTTATAGGCTTGTTATGGCGGGGGCAACCCTCAAAGAATCCCCAGGGGGTCAGGACTGTGGGTGCCTTTAGGCGCAGAGAAAAAGGCAGACTTTTTCAGTGCACTCTTTTGTAACATTTGCTGGCTTTGTGTTACCCGGTACAGGTGCCACTCCAGTTTTTATCCAAAGGATATTCCTTTAGGTGATTGAGAGAGTTATCCATGAAGCGAGCGACTAAGGACTTGAGCTCCTTGCTTCCTCAGAGGACAGCCAAGCAAGGTTTTTTTTAGCCTCCACTGAGTACTGTCGGGAACTGAGTTCACTGCAATTATTCTGCAATGGGCAAAGCCAGAGAGCAACAGTGACCTAAACATCCACTACCCCGCATGCATCCTCTGGACACTGAAGGCTTTTGCCTTATGCAAGCTCACCCCACTCAAATGAATACAGAAATTTTTGAAAATGTTCCGCATTAAATTTGAGATAACATAATATGGAGCTCACCTGGAATGCATAATGTTGGTTTTCTGTAGCAAATTAGGTATGTAAGCATTTGCATATGTGCTGTCATATATGTGTATGTGGTATGTATGCAAATGTGTATCTGCACCTGCACTCTGCACACATGTACATGTATTTAAAGAGCCCAAAGGTTTACATAAGCTTCTTTATGTATTTGGTTGTTGCAGGGTCTCATTACGCAGCTCAGACTAGCGGTGACCCTCCTGCTTTCACCGCCCTGGTGCTGGGATTACAGGCGTGCCACACTACACCTGGACTCTGGCCTGGAGGTGGGCTGGTGCAGTATGTGGTGCCTGAGCTTGCCTGGGCTTGCCTAAACAGGCACTTTGGTCAGCTGAGCTACCTCACTGGCCCTATGTAAGTTTTTAAATGTTTTTATAAATACAAGGACTCTCTCATTTGCCCCACAACAACTTATATGCAGTTCTTCTTTAATGGCAATTAAAAACTAGCTGTCTTCCATCCAACCTGCCCTGGTTAGCTAAACCCTGCAGTGGGTAGATCATTCTCTCAGTAAACGTGAAGCTCCTACAAATTGCCAAGAATCGGGCAAACACAGACTCCACAGGTACGGAGCCGCCAGGGGTCACTACAGGAGGATTATCACAATATGCTGGGCAGGCGCAATCGTGACAAAGCGAAGCCTGCAGTTCTCCACATCTAAAATACACTACTACTTTTAAACATAGATTTTGAAAAAGAAAGCTTACACAAATCTAGCTGGGGCCAGTGCCACAGAGTCCAGGATGGTGAGCAGGGTGGGCATGAAAGAACCCTCTGCCAGCCCCGGAGGGGGACATGGAGATTGGAGTGGTGACATTCGAGCCAGAGGGGACTAATCCACAGGTGTGAGGGGCAAGGAAAAGCCTCCCTGACAGATAGAGAGGGCCTGGGGACTGCTGAGGGCCCTGCTGCACTGGGGAGCAGTTCAGCCTGTGGAGGGAGCAGCACGCAAGGCATTTGGGGAGAAGAAGGCCCGGCAAGGGGGCGAGGTGAGGCGGCTGCTC
This sequence comes from Myocastor coypus, assembly GCA_004027025.1. Classification (NCBI taxonomy): domain Eukaryota; kingdom Metazoa; phylum Chordata; class Mammalia; order Rodentia; family Myocastoridae; genus Myocastor; species Myocastor coypus. The sequence continues at coordinate 20,720 of PVJA010004487.1, read as the reverse complement.
TGAAGCAGGCATCTCTGCCTTGCCAGAGGGGCTTTTCTTCCCACCCAATTTTCTTCCTGCCTTGTATGTTACTTCCAGGTGAATTACGAGACACCGGAAGACAAAAATAGCCCTCCCTGTGTCTCTCAGTTACGTTCTTCGTAGAATGAGGATCACGGTAGTGCCTACCTTTGGCTGTGGGAGTTGAGTGAGTTAATAAGGTCACTAAATAAATACACAAGCCAAGCACAGCACCCCAGGGTGCATGCATGGGAACAGGGCATCAGCTAACATCTTGTATCCAGGCTTCAGTCCTCATTGGGAAGAGCTCCCCCGCCCCATCCCAGAAAATACAGTGTGGTGGGTACGTCATGGGCGCCACTTAAATGGGAAGGGAAATTCCGGTCCAAGAACTCCCCTCCTTGCTAGAATTTAGGTTGAGCTGACATCATTTGTTTCTGTCAGGACTTTGTTATCGAAGACGACTAAAGCACACAACAGAGACTGGAGCCCTGAAACCGGAGCCACCTGGCCTGGCTTCTTCAGGGCTCTCAGGTTTCCATCCGCCACCGCCCACTGGGCACCTGGCCCCTCCTCCACACCCTCCCAACATGCCCCCCCTCAAGGGAGCTCTGCTGCTCCCACATCGCCCTGGAGCTGCCTCTGACCCCTTGCCCATCCCCAAAGACCTGGGATGCAGAACTGGACACTGCTTGGTCCTGGAAGGCACCCGCAAGTCCAAGGCCCAGGACGGGACGCAAGACCAGGACATTTCTGCGATGTGCACCATGGCTGGAAGCACGGAAGAAAGAGAACTCTGCGGTTTACCTTTTGGACACTAAACCAGAGCGCCTGGTGACAGCTTATTCGTCACCCACTGAAATCAGAGGCACCTTCCAGCTATTGTTTATGTCTGTCACTTCTCACTTTGGAAGACCTCTGCCAGTGGCAGCAGTCTCAGATTCCCTTAGGAAGCATTTCTCTGAATCACAAAGGAAAGGAGTACCCACGCTTCACTGTCCCCGATGTGGGCCAAATGCTGGGAGCTCAGCCGGTGCAGGTGGCTTTTCTGAGTCAGATGTCCTGGCTAATCTTAGCATTTGACCTGCCCCAGGCTGGACTCAGCTGGGGGACAATTCAGCTGGGAGCAAGGCTCCTCCTGCACTCCCCATATGCTTTTGCTCATCTTTCCAAAGTTGCTTGTATAGTGCTCGGCCTTGGAAGAGGGGGGAGACTCTCTCCACCAAGGATTTGTTTCTTAAAAAGGATAATAAAGATGGTATCACTTTCTGGTGCAAAGATTAGGTATAAAACCAGAGATTTCTGGGCTTGCCCAGATAGTTCAGTTGTTTAGCCCGCCAAACAAGCGTCACTTAGGCAAATGCAGTCAGGGGTGGAGGACCTCAGTTCAATCCTCAGCTCCACATGCTGCGCCAGACCTGCCTTTAAGGCAGCCTGAATTAACAACAACAACAAAAAAAATCTTTCTCCAGTTTTTAGGGGGCTGGCCAAGTAGCTCAGCAGACCAAAGCATCTGCTTAGGCAGAGAGCTGGGTTTTGAACCCCCCTCCCCCAGCCCCACCATTGGGGTGTGCTTAGGAGGCTGAAAACAAGAGAATCACTATAAGCCTTAACTGCATAGTAAGACCCTGTAGACCCTATATCTGATATATATAGAGAGATATAGATAGATAGATAGATAGATAGATAGATAGATAGATAGATAGATAGATAGACAGTGTCCCCCTGCCATCACTCCTGAGGCCCTAGTGGCCACCCTGCTAACTGGCAAGCATAAATCTCAGACATTTGGCAATTCTTGACAAGTTTTGATGTAACTCTTCTAAGACTTTCCAAAATTTTCTGGTTTTTGAAAAGACATCTAGATCTTGATTTTAGCAACACCAAAAGCCCACTGTACTGAGGGGCCTCACGAAATGACCAGAAACGCAACTGAATACAGAATGGGGAGCATCTGGCCTTGACGCTTTTTACAACTGCATCAAAAAAACCAATCGAATAAAAGTGAGCCTGTGGGTCACATGTTAGGATGGTACATCTATTTACCCACACACTGCTCGGTTTCTAAATAATAATTCAAAGTAATACACAAAGATATAGAATATAAAGTAAGAAAATGAAAATGCAAGAACATAGGTAAGGTTGCAGTGAAGCAGGCGCATGCGCTGACGCTGGCTTCACACTTCTCTCAGATGGACTCTCAGTTCCCTGAAAGTGGGGATCGTGGCCGCCCTGCTCACGGTCAAGGGTACAGACAGAAAGCGGACACTTCGCATGCTTTTCAAAGACAGACAGTAAGCAAAAAGAATGCAGAATGGCCCATGTGACCTCACCGCCAGCAGCCCAGGCCCTGGGCCTCCCAGCAACCTCGAAGCTCCCACCCACCCTCCACTGTGCACAGGCGTGGCCACAGAAGTAGAAATGACTGCAAACCGCGGGACTTCTAGCAATGGCCCTGGTCCCCCCCACACACACACGGATGCAAGTCTGGCGGACAAGGCTCCAACAGCTGAGCCTTGGTTCCTAAGCCAGGAGCCAAAAGCCAGAGCATCTTGGGAACTGCATCTCCCCAGCTGTGGGCCTGGACAGGCCAGCAACACATCTTTCCGAGCTTTCATCTTAGAGTTCCAGCCTGGGAGAGGCAGGCTGTGAAACTGTAATCAGCTGGAACCCCACTGCTGCCTGGGACATACCCATCACGACTTGTGTAAGTGCAACTACCAGCACCCGTATTTTACCCCACCGATGGTTAAAAAGAGGTTGGAAAAGTGACGTTCTGGTAAATATATCAACAGACAAAACAATAACGTTAGCGCAGGTCAAGGGAGATTTCAGAACTAAGCAGACCACATCCATCCTAAGAATGGCTTGTTTAAATGTAATGTTAGCTTTTTGGTGAACCTCACATCTCCCTATTCGACACATCACCCCCAGAGAGAAAGAAAGAAAGAAAGAAAGAAAGAAAGAAAGAAAGAAAGAAAGAAAGAAAGAAAGAAAGAAAGAAAAAAGAAAAGAAAAGAAAAGCAGCCTTTCATTTGTCAGGAATTTGCCACCTAACTTCTCGGGCTCTTCTTTTTTCTTCATCCTTTAGCTTTCACCAGTCAGCAAGGCTTTGTGGAAATTCTCAGATTACACGTTTCCTTTTCTATTTCCAGAAAAACCACCTTAGGCGAGGCTTCAAACTCCTAATCCATAATTACTATAATTGCTTTCTAAACGGCCCCTCCGGTTCTCCTTCCCATCCATCCAGCTCCCCGAGTCTCCCAGGCCGGTTTCCTTATTTCGTTTTCTGCCTGTACACCACCGACACAAAACCCCGAGCACATTTATTTTATTCTAGTGTTTATTTCTCTACCTGTCAGAAAAAGGTGCTTTGCCCGTATTTTTCCATAGTCATCATGCTCAATTTCATCTCGATGTTATACACAAAGAACCTTTTCTTTCCTTTCTTTTCTCTTCAAGATTGAAGAACCGAGGCCTTCCACTGAGCTACTTCCTCAATCCTTTTTTAATTTTTATTTCATGACTGGGTCTTATGCAATGCAGCCACTGTGCACCCGTACTTTACCCAGGCTGGGCTTGAACTGTGCATCCTCCTGCCTCAGCCTCCCAGAGTGCTACCATGACGGGTGCCCACCACCACGCCCAGCTGATGAAGAGCCTATAAAATCCTTTGGTGGCCCAAGCCAACCTCTCTAGATTCTTATTCAGTTCAAGCAAGGAGGCTCAGGTATCCATGTCGCTGGGGCGCCAGGGCAAGAGCACATCTGTCTTTTATGCTATGCGGTCTGTCATTTGATCCGGCCTCCTCCAACATGTTGGTGTCACACTCCACGCAGGCAAACCGTCTGCAGAAGGAAATAGTTCTGTTGCTTCTGTCAGGACGCAAGAAGACATGGAGGTCAAAGCACTGATATTTGAGTTTAGATAAGACAGGTGGGGGAGAAATTCAGCAGCCTGTCCTGATAACTCCACACCTGAGTCTTTGCAATACAGACCATCGGAAAGGGGCCTTGGGTCCAGCCCTGGCAAAGTAGCAGACTTTTTCTTTAAAGGTTTAAGTAACAAATGTTTTCAACACTGCCAGCGATAATGGTTGCTTCTGCACCTACTTAATCCCAGGGTGTGGGTGGAATGAGCCATAGGCAGCACATAAACGAGCCAGTCCAGCTGAGTATCTTGGGAACTGAGTCTGCAGAGGCAAACCACAGCTGTGACTTCAGACGTTCCTCCGGAGGGGAGACCTGGGTGTGTACCAACTCAATCTGCGTGCCCATCACAGGATGACTGGATGGCTGGCCTCGCCGTGTCGCTCCACCCCAGGGCCCAGCCACACCCCACCAGACACAGCCAGAGAAAAACAGCACTGGGTGCCTCCCGGTGGAAGTCGATGCTCCGCCCTAGAAGCGACGCCATCACTTCCGAGGTCAGCTTGCCGGCCGGGAATAATCCGAGGCTGTCCACTTGAGTGTGGCCACGATGTCTAGAAGGGAGAGAGCTTGGCTGCTTGGCCACGACCTCCAGCAGCTGTCAGACTCAGGCTAGGCTCAAGATCACCTAAGGAAAGTCCGGCTCCATGCGAGCGAGTGCTGCGCACGCGCGGCACCGCAGTCATGGCCCGCGCAGGCGAGCTCCCAGGCGCGTAACGGAGCTGATCGTCACTCTCCTCAGGCATTGTTCAGAGACACGGGATCTCTCAAAGGAGTCATTCTGCTGTGAGAAATTCATCTGGCACATTTCACTTTACATAATACACAAAGACGAGAAGTTGACGGCAGAGCAAACAAGCGACTGAATGAAGAAAAGCCCGGTGGTCAGAGTGACAGGCTTCCATCACGCAAGAGGATCTGCGCATACACAACTTAATTGTGATCTGCGTCAGGCTGCTCAATGATCATTTTGAAAATTACATATTTTCTCTATCATCTAAACTTCATATCAAGAGAATGCCTTTTCCCGACCAGCCCTTTTTCTCGCCTATTATCTTTTTTTGAAAAAGTTATCAACTTCAGACTAAGAATTCTTAGATTAAATAATAAGAAGTTATACATTATCTTTTAAAGTAGCCTTGTAAAACTATTAAAGATGTTTCCTGGGTATGCAATTCAATGTTAAATTAATGAGCTCAACTTGAAATACATTCTGTTGTTATTGCCCACTTGCTAACAGCAACATAAATTTGTCCATAAAATGTTCCAAATTTAAAAATTGAAAAACATAATAAACATTTTTTAAAAGATGCACATAAAAGTAGAAGCAAGGGCTGGCCAGATAGCTCAGCATATTAAAGCACCTGCTTAGGCACACGCAGGGACCGGGATGCAGTGCCTGCCCTGCCCCCAGGGCGTGCTAAGATGGAGAACGAGGCTGGACATGGTGGCACGCGCTGGTGATCCCAGCACTTGGGAGGCTGAAAACAGGAGGATCACTAGGAGTCCAGTCTGTACAGTGAGACCCTATAGATCCCGCAGACCCTGTAGACCCCATAGACCCCGTAGATACCATAGACCCTGCAGACCCTGTAGACCCCGTAGATACCGTAGACCCTGCAGACCCTGTAGACCCCGTAGATACCATAGACCCTGCAGACCCTGTAGACCCCGTAGATACCGTAGACCCTGCAGGCCCTGTAGACCCCGTAGATACTGTAGACCCTGCAGACCCCGTAGATACCATAGACCCTGCAGGTTCTGTAGACCCTGTAGGTACGGTAGACCCTGCAGGCCCTGTAGACCCCGTAGATACCATAGACCCTGCAGACCCTGCAGACCCCGTAGATACGGTAGACCCTGAAATATCAACAGACACCACTCTCAAAAGTTTTGACCAATTAATGAATTCAAAGCATCTGAAAGAGGCTGAGGAGACAGCTCACTAGAATAAGTGCTTGCCTGCAAGCACAAGGGCCTGAGTTCAATCCCCGGTTCAAAAAAAAAAAAGCATCCAAAAGATCACTAATCAAAAAGTTATGGGAAGGAGGAAGAAATCACTCAAAGCTCCTACTCGCAACTGCTTTAGGAAACAAGCCAAAGAAAATAGACGTAGAGGTGAGACAAAAGAAAAACCATAATCAGAGCACTGTGAAAAAGTAGTTCTCAAGGTTAAAATGTGTACTACCAACTCCTTGGCAGCATGCAGAAAGGAAATCAGAGTGTGCGACGCTCACTTGCGCAGCGGTGGTTAAGAGGACCCCAGCACAGTCCTTGCTGCGTCATCTGTGTGACTGAAGACTGCTGGCCTAGTCCCTCGCCACCCGTGACTAGCACAGCAATGTCCTAGGAACCCTCCCTTCTCCAAGTAGTGGCCCATTTCATTTATATGAAGTAGTTCAAGAGAGAGACGTCAATGCTACCAGCGCTCTGCGATCTCCATTTGCACAGACAGGCCTGTACCCTGCTACATTCCATTGATCACACCCCGGTACGTTAGACATGGTCTCCCCAGTACATAGAAACAGGCAGAAATCATCACAGAGGCTCAGCAATCATCAACAACTCTCTCAGGCTCGCTGCCGCCCCCACCACAGGCCGTGCAGATACGAGCGTGCCAGAACGAATGCGTCAGCAATGCGAGGTCCAGCTGCGTCGTCCACCCTCCATCGGTACACGCCGTGGAGTGGATGTCTTTGGTGCCCTTCACGGCATGTGTCGGGCGGGCGTGGGTTCCGGAGCTGCAATCCCTCTGCTAACAACACAAGGCCTGCGCTCGACTTCTAGAACAGAGAACACACAGACAAATAGCTGCCGCAGAGAACTACAGTTCTGAGACAGTGACGGACCCAGATGCCGGCTAGGACATTTTCAGTAAACCACAGTCAGTGGGGCCGCAACGACTATGGCTCCCAACCAACACCCTGATACTGCGTACCATAGAGTGCACCAAAGAAACAGCGGCTCGCCTGATCCTCCCCATCTGGGTACTGGCCGCAGACTCCTTTTGGGCGGCTCTGCTTCCCCAAGGTCGAACAATAATCCGTGATAAAATTTTGACCCTGCACAGCAAAATGAGAGCGGGTTGCCGCACCCAGGCCAGGTAGGTGCTTTCGTCTAAGTGTGTGTTCCCCAGAAGGCGCCCAACAAAGCACGAGTCCTCCACAGCCCAGGTTACAAGGTCATGAGGTCCTGGCCCTTCTGAGCTGAGCCAGGGCCTTCTACAGAGGCAGGGGCAGGGCACACACAGCAAGCTGGCAGCACAGGGAAGCAGAAGGCGCCGTGCCCAGCCCCTCCCTGCTGGCGCCTCAGTCTCAGACGACCCACCCTTGAGAAGTGAGCGACATCTCTGTCGCCAGCACATTACAGACGTAGGTGTCTTTGCCATCACAGCCCAGCTGGACTGGCAGTGAGGATCAGTGAGGATCGGGTCTTCTCCAGGTCCCAGGGGCTGCAGGTCCCTTTCCCTGGGGCCTCATCTCCGCAGCCCCAGCACCTGTTGTCACAACCCTCTCCCCTTGTTTCTCTCCCGACTCCTTCTTCTGACCCTGACCCTTCAGCCCCTCTTCTGAGGACCCTTGAGATTCCACGGGAGCTCCCAGACAACCCAGGGTAAATGTCCACCTCCAGCTCCAAAACTTGGATGTGCCAAGTCTCTTAGGCACATCGGGTGACATGCACGCAGAGCATGGACCCTCTGAAGGCCTTTACTTTGCCTCCCATCTCTACTAAAACCAATTGAAGCACTGATCTTAAAGGCTCTTACTTTGATATTATTCTGTGATAGCTCTACAAGTGTGCTAACTCATGGGTCGAGATTCTTGCAAATACTGAGCCACTTATTTTAAGGTACATTCCACAGGATTGCTATGACAGCATCCAACAGTCCCATACCGAGTGGAGGGGTGGCACAGACCTCAGGGCTGCCTTCACCAAGGCATACCAGGGAGAACTCCAGACCCCTGCGCACCTATTTGATGCTAGTGCAAAGTGACTGCTGTGTGCCACCCAATCACCCTGAGCAACCAAAAGGCTAACCTTATTATTCCATTTGTAGATAAGGAAATGGAGGCTCAGTGCTAATAGGTCACTTGTTCAAGGTGACACAGCTACCAACACAGCAAGAGCTTGGACCAGATGCACGCCAGGAGACCCTGCCTCTGTGCATCCCACGTCCAGGCCCAGCGTGTCATCCACAGAGCAGCAGCGTGGTGGTGCCTGTGTCACCGAGCTGCTCTAGCAGTCTGGATTCCACAGCAGGAAGTGCTGAGGGCCACACTGTGTACGTTCTGCTGCTAGTCAGAGGAATTACTGAACCACCTCATAAGCCTGTGGGGACTCCTGGAAAGAGAAGAGATTCTGGAGAACCTAGCTCCATAAGAGCAGGGTGGCGAGGGGTCCCAGAGCCCACAGGCACACGGGCAAGGACTCTGCCATCTGACCTGCTGGAGCTGTAGCTCCATTCCATGTTCAAGAAAAAAAAAAAAAAAAAAAAAAGCCACCATCAGGAACAAAGTACTAAAACACCCAGGCTACAAAACCAATTCCTGCATAGAAGGGTCAGCAATCATGCAGAATCGCACTAATACTGCAGAAGGCGGCCCTTCACCAGCTGCAAAATAATATTTAACTAGATTTACGTACCTTAATTTAAGCAGCGCCCTATTACTTAACATGGAGGTTGTTTCATTAACTGACTACAAGCACTATTATAATGAACATTGACTCTCTCATTTCAAACACTTGTGAAACCAAGTCCCGTTGTGATACACCGTACAAATCATCCTCTGATCCCTCGGTTATTGGCCTGCAAACACTGCGTGAAAATATTGCCTAGACTCAGACGCTCACCAACTCCAGGTGTGAGCGAGCTTTTTCGTCTTTTCCACAACGTTAGGTGAAAATTTATATCATGGTTTGATTGTCATTTTTTATTATTGGAGCTCATTTAACATTACTTACTACTTTATCAGTCACTTGTGTTTATTTCTTTAAATTTATTATGTCTACTCTTGGCCCATTTTTCTATTGTCCGCCTATTAGTGACTCACTGGAAAGCACTAGTCTCAGGAATGAGGATTTTGTCGGTGAGTGGTCAAGTTTGCCTCCAGTTTTTGTTCCCCTTTGCCTGCGTTTCCATGATGTCCTTAGCCTCTCCTTCACTTTAAACTTCACTGTCTGCGAATGTGGCATCAGCCTGATGCTGGCTCATGCCTACATGCATACGGTCAGAGAAAGAGAGCTGGAGTTGGCTGTGGACATTATCTGGAAGGTGGGAGGTGTCCTGCAGGTCTAAGACACAAGGTTAGGAGGCACAGAAAGGTGCTGGAGCAGAGCAGCCTGGACACTGGAAGGCGTGCATTTTACCGCTGGACTCGGACTTCTGACTTGCACATCATGTAAGCCAGTTGCCACAATAAATGATGTCATACGCAGCAATGCCTCAGCTCACAAATGCTTCTGCTCATGAACAATCAGGCTCGCCCACAGAAGTGCTTTGCTTCCGTTGTGAGCTCCTCATGGATCAGGTGATGGATACAACCATGGCCATCTTCTCCAGAACTGAGGATGCGTCGCTATATAGGGACCCTGTGTCTATATGTCCTACATACGTCCTGTACAAGTCGGCTATATGTCCTGTCATTCTGTTTCTCTGAAGAACGTGGGCATTACAATGACTTCCTCCTGAGCTAAACAGTGAGCCTTTCGGCCAGGATCTATCATTTTTGTTTTATGCATTTTGCTCCTAGCCCTCAAAGTACCTAGCGCACACTGGAATATCAGGGAAAGTGGGATGAATGAATGAGTGAACGAATGCACACAGGCCCTGGACATCCGTGAGTGACCGAGCCTCCCGCCTCTCTCCTATCTGGCAGCAGGCACCTGCATGCAAGCTCGCTAAGCCAGGATGCTTTAGTTTCCGTACCCAGCGGCAGCAGCAAGGAGGAGGGCACCCAGGAGAACGGCGTCTCTGGCACCAAAACTCTGTCAGATTCAGGGATCCTCATTTCCACGTCAGTGAGCACTGCAAAGGGGACACTCAGTGCCTGAACTAGGTGTCCAGGGATAATTTTAAAACCCTGCCAGAGGTTCAGTAGCATCTGTGAGGAAGTTTTGACAGCTAGAAAATACCAACAATAGAAAGCTATTTGGGGTACTCCACAGACAAGGTTAAGGGGTGTGAAATGTCCTAGCTGCTCAATACATCTCAGGGTCATAGACTGAAGAGAGAGGAGCTGAAGTCTTTGGATCACAGGTAAGTGGTCAACGTGACGCCGTGGGCTCTGAAATCGATGCTTCCAAGTGCTGTTCACATTTGGTGTTGTAAGATGGCAGTGATAGGGGTCCTGGTCCTCTGACCGCTGTCAGGGGAACCTCAGCCTCTGAGGGAGGAACTTCTCTGCATGTGAAGGGGACACATCGCGGCCCCAGGAAAGGAAAGTGTGAAGCTTGTTGCTAGGAATTGGGAAAACTGCCTCTCTACTCCGTGTTAGGTTTCATTATATGGCTGTGGTTTCCGTATAGCCCAGGCCTTTTAATAAGCAGACAGCCCTTTATCCAAGGGGTGTGTGCTTCAAGGCCCCAAGTGGATGGGGGAATCACTAAAAGCACCGAACCCTGCAGTCTGATGCCAAACACCACGCACTGGGGTGGACAGCCTTGCCGTCTGAGGTGTGACAGCGAAGAGCCTGAACTCCTTCTTCCCAGGTGCCCAGATAGGGGACTTATTCTTCCCACAGAGCACAACGACTTCAGCATGGGGCTGTTTTTCTGCCTTGAGCATATAAGAAGCACCCTGGGCTACTTTTTGGTGAGTCTCAATTAGGCATCGCTCCCGTGCTTCCTCAGGGCTGGTGTGGAATAGAGTACGGGTCCTGGAATCACCGTCCTGCAGCACTGACACAGTCAGCCTGACGATGGCAGCCACCACGTAGCTGCTGAGGGTGACCCATGTGCCTTGACGCCACCCCCCCCCCGACGATGCCAAAGCTGGTGCCTTCGCCACGTCACTTGGAGTGACAGTCCGCTTCAAGCTTATGCACTGCTGAGTTATGTAGGTTTTCCACTGGGTACCTTCCAGCTGCAGAGTGTGAGGCCGTGGGACAGCACTGCCAACATTTGACACCCTTCACCAACTGGGCCGCAAGAAAGCAATGACCACATGACACCATTACACATAAGGGCAGGAATATTATGGGCAGATGAATCTGAGCACCAAGGGGGTAATCTGGGCACGGTCTTGCTGAGAGGCAGAGCTCCCCAGAAGTGACGCTGGATCTCCAGCTCTATGGCACTGCATTCTCACAAATCATCGATGCAGATTCTTTGCAGAAAAAGATGTCTGCTTGTTCTATGCAGCTTTACCACTAAATACTGTGTTGTAAAAATAAACCCAAATCAGACAGGAAAATGACCCTATCTAAGTTTAGAAGCTTGGGGCGAAAAGTAACTCGTGGTTGGCAGTAACCCTCCAAGTGCCTAACCAGATGCCAGCCTATCCACTAACAAACTCCCATAAAGCCTTCCATAAAAGTCTGGTAATGTAGAAAAAGACAAGAAAGCCTTAATTTTGAGACACAAACTAACGACAAAGCAGACCTAAAGGAGCATCATTCAGCCACAAAAAGAAGGAAACGTTGCTGTGTACAGAACAGGGGCTGCTCTAAAGGTCACCAGAGTCAAGTTCAATTCAGGAAGCAATTCCCACATCACGCCTAATACGTGGGATCTGAAAAGGATGACAAGGAAATAGAAAGGAGGCTGCCGGCAGGCAGGAGGAAAGAAAGTGGCGCATAGGAGGCCGAACGTGAGCGAAGCACACGCACACACTGTGAAGCCAGACAGCAGGGAGAGGAGAGGAGGCAGCAGCCGAGGAATGACCACAGTATGATCGGCTCATGACACGGCATACCGAAGCGAAACCCGCTGATCTGCATAAGCCATGCACACTGAGAAGGCATGTGGGGAAAACAGAACGTTTCTTTGAACTCTACAGTGCTACATCTCCAGGCACTAGAATAGTCCCTTGCACATAGTAGGTGCCTGATAATTTTTTATAGAAAGGAATCTGAAACCATGAGGATCAGGTAATACCTGAGCCGCCTGTGCACATGGGCATGGAGGTACAAGAAAGGAGCAGAGACCACAGTAAGTTATGACTACGGACTGTACGTCAGTGTGGGTGATGCTGAAAGACTGGTAATATGAAGTGTTGAAGAAATATAGAAGAACAGCAGTACAGTGGTGTAGGAATATGAGCTAGCTCATCTGCTTTGGGAAACATCATTGTCGGTTGAAGGCAAGCAAGCGCTCACATTATGCCCTCGCGACCCCGCCCTTCCCTCTGTTTATTCCATAGGAATTGGCAGTATTGTCATTCTTTCAGTTCTATGGTGTCTATTAACATCAGCCTCCTTAGATTGATCCTGATAGCTCCTAGTGATTGGAAGCAGACCTAAGTGGACATCCTTATGAGGAGGTCAGCAGAGGGAAAGAATTCAGAGCGCTCATCTCCCTACCGCGGGACAGCCAAACAGTACGGGAAGGGAAGCACCTCAGTGAGAACGCACACCAAGCGTTAAGGAACGAAGCCCTGTTCTCCTTCTGCGGAATAATGCAGGCAGCTCAGGCACTGAGCTTTAGCAGACATTTGCCTCCCGGAGACGAGGGCCATTGACTGTCCTCACAGAAGGACACCGCCATGCAGCGCTCCAACGGAACCGGAAACGCAACACATCCAGTCTCTGGATCCGGAACCAACCACAGGTGTAGGAAATGCAGGATGAGGTTGGACTACACCCTGGTGGCGATTAGCAAAAGCCGGACTGGGGACCCCTCCGGATCCCATGGCCTGGAGTGCTCGATCCCTGAACTAAAAGCAGGGGGAAAGGAACACACAGATTAACATAGCTTTAAAAGAGTGATAGGGCCCGGCAGGATGGCTCAGTGGTCTAAAGTGCCTGCTTAGGAAAGCTTAGGCGGCTGCAGGGACCACAGTTTGATCCCAGGCACCACATGCTGCGCCAGCCCTGCCCTCAGGGCAGGCTAAGCCTGCCATAAAAATAAACAAACAAACAAAAATTCTGAAACAAGAAAAAATAATTAAAAAATAAATAAATAAATAAAAGTGATGACATGTGTGTGTGTGTGTGTGTGTGTGTGTGTGTGTGTGTTACCACGGGTCAAACTCAGGACCCTGCACTTGCCAGGCAGACACTCATGCCACTGAGCTATCTCCCCGGCCCTGATGACCCTTCGAAGGCGAAAACACTGCTCATGGAGTCATTCGCCAAACACAGGTGTCGCGCTCCTAGCACACGCAATGAGTCCGCTGTGGCAGAGACGAAAAGATAAATTTGAAAGCGTCCTTTCTCTGTGTGGAATAACAAGGCGACCACATTTACTGCTCTGCTCCTTAAGTTCACGCTTTTAGCCAGTGCTGCATGAGGAGCCCCTCCCTCGTTAGTGAAACAGCTTCACAAGCACATATGGGAGGCTGCACCGCTGGCCGGACGAGGAACATCACTCAGGCAGCCTCCCCTTGACCAGGGCATTGCAGTCCACAGCTAGTACAAACAGCAGTGTGCTGGGCACTTTCGCAGGTAACTAAGAAACTGCTCTGTTTCTTACCAGCTTTGCCAAGGAAACCCCTAGGTGCGTAACTGCTATAGCAGAAGCAGGGGAGGGTACAGCCTGCTGCTGCCTACAGAATTCCTGAGGAGAAGCTCGGAGGGCGCCCGGGTGCGGTCAGAGCAGACCTCAGCGCAGAGGCTGTGGTGCCTGTGCGAGGTCTCCCGTGAATGCCAGGCGCTGAAATTCTGCGGATGCGTGCCCGTCACCCCAGCACAGCGGGAGGCTGAGAAGGAGGACAGCAGGTACGTCCTACTTGGGCCGAGGACATAGCTGAGCATGAAGTGCCTGAGTTCATCGCAAAAAAAAAAAAAACCTTGCTCGAATGCTAGACTCTCTGTTAGGAGCCTGCTTCCCGTGAGGGAACATCAGTCTGGCGGACGTGGAGTGATTTTTGGGGTAGCTGAGGACACGACAGCTGGAGCTCCTAGTGAGGCTCTGCCTCCCTGGTCCTCACTCTCCGTCCAAGTTGCCAAGGTTACTACTCCTGCCAGCCAGGCTGCCAGCCCCCACCAGCCTCACCAGGATGCCCACAGCGTGCAGCACCTTGCCACAGCACTCGGCCCTGGGTGTTAGCCCCGGGCACTCAGTGCTGCCCGTGTGTGCAGTGCCCACCTCTGCTAGGTGTCGGCTCCACAAAAGCTAGGACAATACCCGACTGGTGTTTCCTTCAATCTGTCCTCTCCCTCCACAGCCTAAGACCAAAGCCCCGTCAAGACTCCTGGCTCTTTCTGCTCCCCCACCACCTCTTCCACCCCGTGTCCCACTCCTGCTGGAGGGGTGGAGTCCCTAAACCACACCTTTCCACGTTCACTTATTTCATCCACCCTCCTCCACCCAACTGCAAACAAGGAGGAGGAAGCAGAGCGAACGCTCGCGCTCTCTGTGCTCAGTACTTCAGGCACCAGCACATCAGGTCCCTCCAGCTCCACCTACACAAAGCAGTTCTCGAACTCTAGACACCACAGAAGTCCTGAAGGTGAACTCATTCCTGACCCTAGCTTCTTGGAGCCAGTGCAGACTCCAGGTTCTGTCCCACAGGGCTGCCCCTCAGTTCAGATGCCAGTGCAGATGGGGGAGACCCCGACTCCCCACATTTCTATCCACCTTGGCCACAGACCGAGGCTCCTCAGGAGCAGGCTCCTGAGGGTCCACCGCTTGTGACCGTGGTCCACAGAGCACCACGTCAAAGACCTCACCTCACTGGTTTACTCCACAAGCTAAAACTCAGAGCCAGCCACGTGGAAGGTCCACATGGAACGAGGGTTTGGTTCCTGCCCCAGTGTGTCTTATGTCAGAAATGTGATAACAGACACTGGCTTACTCATAAGGTGTGTTTAAAAGTATCTCAAAAATATTGTCCTGTTGCAGATGATTTTTCCAGAAGCATTCTACTCTTGGTGTTCATTCTGATCGCCGCTCTTATCATCACAGCTAATGAGCCTTTTAAAGAAAACGTGCCAGGAGCTCTCTGCTTCCTTACATAACCAAACATTCTAATCTCCCATTTCTTCTCACTGATGCTAAAGATGCTTAAGAAAATGCAGCAATACCGATAATTACAAGGGTTACATGGGAACTGTAATAGCTTCGATGCTCATTGCTTTACTGATTATTTTTATTTAATCCTACAATAACCACACAAAATGAGCATCTTTATCTGTACACTTTAGAAGTTTGCTCTCAGACATTATGTGAATGGGTTTTTTGTTTGTTTGTTTTTTGTCTTTTTGACACAGGGTCTCACTGCGCAGTTCAGGCTAGCCTTGAGCTCACTTTTGTGGCCCAGGCTGGTCTCGAACTCCCACTGATCCTCCTGCCTCAGCTTCTCAAGTGCTGGGACTATAGGCATGTGCCACCACACCCGGCATTATGTGAAATATTTAAAGTTCTCCTAGGTTATAAGATTTGGAGCCAAATTCGGACCTATATTTTCTTATTTAAATGTCCGTCCCCTCAGCCAGCACAGGGGCTGAATCCTCCTCAGGGTCCTACCTGTTACCTGGCATCACCGTAGGAGAGAGGATTGGGTCCTTACGCATCCCACACAGCTGGGCCTTAACGCTGTGTGTGCCCAGGCTGTAGGTCTTGGTCATGCCCAAAACATGTCTTCCCAAACCTGTCCTGTGCCTTTGCCCTGGCCTTAAGAGGAATCCCCTCAAGTAGTGTCACACTCCACGCACTAGGTAGGCGGTCTCGGAAAACGCAGCACCTCCAGGCTCCACACGCTAGGAATTCCTGCCTCCCAAGCATCCAACGCGCGCACCTGATGAGCAGCCAGCCCACTCCACCGCAAGCAAGGCTGGGACTCACGGCCATCGCCTTCTCCAGCCCAAGGCTCCCGAGATCTGCACTCGAGGTCTCAGTGCACAAGAAGTGGCTTCCAGCCACCCCAGAGGAAGCATGCAGCTCCCTCACACACTCCGTACAGCTGGGAATTAGTGTCCTAGGGCACCGAGAGAAACAGAGCCGGAAATGCGGGCCTGGCTTAATGGTCGTCACCAGCACAGTTTGGAACTACGGAGGGAGGACACTCCTTTGGGTAGTGTCACTGCCATTTCTGCCACCTCTGGACTAGGCGAGGCAGAGGCCCACAGCTAGAGGGCAGGGCCGGTGTCATGCAGATTGGAGAAGCCACCTCAGGTATCTCACTCAACTACCATGAGCTTAGGGTTGCCCGACTTGGAAAATGCATCGCCATTGTTATGAAGAGGAGGAGGTATGTGTGCAGCTGCTTTGCGGTGGCCTCTGCTGTGACCTGCGCCATCACACCAACAGGCTTTAGGGACACTGAGAGGCAGGCCATGGCTCCCCACAGAAGCCAGGCCCAGTGACCTGCCTGGGCTCCTGCAGTCCGTACACATACAGAGGTTTGCACGGGCTGCTCACCACCCACTCACCCACCCCTGAAGCCCCAGCCCGAATTTTTTTCAGTCCACGAGGACACTCCCTGGGATGCTCCCACAGTGTTAGCTAGAAACCATGCTTGTGAGATTTGTCTTAGAGTCGGTTCCTTGTTTCTTTTTCTTTTTCTTTCTTTCTTTTTTAAATGTACTTGGTACAGGGTCTACCAGGTCTCACTACACAGATCGGACTCGTAGTGACCCTCCTGCTTTCAGCTCTCAAGCGCTGGGATTCCAGGTGCGCAGCTGCCGGACCCAGTCTGTCTCCCTCTCAGCGTAGCGGCTGTGGGGACGATACACCGGGGATTCTGAGATCCTGCACCCACCCAAGCAGGTGCTTAGTCCGCTGAGCTGTCTGGCTAGCCCTTAGAGTCAGTTTTTAGTGAATGGCTTATTTATTTTTAATTAGTACTACAGAACCATAAAACTGTTTTGAATTCTACAGTTCTCTATTCACACTTTTAATAATGCTGAAAAAATTTCAGTGGGCAATATCCAAATATGATTACTAGGGGGGCACAGAGATGTGGGGGTGCCATCTCTGCTCCTCAAGACCCCCCACTTGCCAGCCTGTCCCTGTAACTGTGCCTGCCTGCTCTCCATCTCCCCCGCCATCCTGCCGGTTCCTAGACCCATGCTTCTGTGGGTTTCAGCGTGTTTCCTGGGGCTGTCGCTGCCTCGTGACAGTGACCCTTTTCTGCCAGCAGTGGCTGGCTGGTCCCCCACAGAGCGGAATTTGGCGTTAGACCTTCCAAACTGTTTTCCCTTTTTGAAGGACCATTCCTCACTTGCAGAAATGGGTGTCGCTCTCCATGTGGGTCCTGTTAGCGTCACTGTCACATCTCTTTGGTGTGGGCTTTCTGAGATGGAGTCTTACTGTGTTGTCCAGGGATGCAAATTTCTGGGATCACGTGATCCTCCCACCTGAGTCGTCCGAAGAGCAGGGCCCACGGGCAGCACCAGCTAGCATGGCCATCAGAAATGCTTTGGAGCTTAGTTCATTGTGCTTTAGGTCAGCCCCAAACCTAACGTTTGAATAAAGGAACTGCCACAGGTGTTCTACAAAAACTCTCAGTGAAGAGTTTCAGTGAGGAAATCCAAATAACACAGTGAGAAGAAGATGAATGAAGCCAGTGTACTCACAACATGCAGAGAAAACTATGGGTTGAATATTTCTTCGAAGGAGCTTATTTGGGTTTAGTGAAGACACAAGCAAAATATAATAGCTGACTTCAGAGGAACTCTTTAATGAAAACGCCTCATCCAACTTTAATTATTTCTTCTTTCATCAGAGGTTCACATCCGGGGAGCCTCCATCCTCTGTGGCACTCTGAGATCAGCTGAAAGCTCTCGTTCTGTAAGACAGGAAATGGCTGGTAGAGCCTCTTGGGTCCCAGCAATCACAAACATCCACCTGTAAGGCCACTCTCCCTGAGTCACTGCCCCCACAGGAAGATGAGCAGGGCTCCACCAGCAGCCAGGCAGATGAGCGGGGCTCCACTAGGAGCCAGGCCCCAGCTCTCTCAGTGAGCAGACCCTTTGCCATCTAAGGACATGGCGCCAGGACCAACGAACCTAAGAGTTGTGGCCTGGAGCAATGAGAGCCAAGCTCTTGAAATTTTCCATCAAAGTTGGAAAAATATTTTGTCTTTTCAGCATGCCTGGAACTTAAGAGGAGTCTGAGGCAGGGCATGGAGACTGTCACATGGCAGATGCTAATTGTTCCGATTAAAGTCTAACAAGCCGGCCTCCCTGCTGCTCCAAGAATGTCTCTGACTTTTGATCCTGACATCTGTGTCTTACAAGAATTTCACTCTGCTCTGACATTCCTTCTGATGTTGATCCAGGAATTAATGGATTGTGAAAAAGCTGGCAGGATATCATTTAAAAAATAGAATTCCCAGTGTACAAGTGATGAAAAGGTATCAGAATTCACATACTTGGTGTCTGTACCAACTCGGGTCTCAGGTTGGGCTGCTCGGGTTTTTCTAATGCTGATCCCAAAGAGGGCTAAAGATAAAATTTAGCTAGAAAGTTTTAATGACAAAGTAAAAACTCATTTCAATTTTCTTTTATTGTGCAAAAAAGAACATATCTCTAAGAAACACTGAAATTCTATGAAAACATTTGGTTTCAGAAAGTATTTTTAACATATATTCAGTTGGTCACCCTTTACAAGGAATCTAGTATCTTTATACAATGGAAAATTTTTCTTAACAAATCAAATAATTTTTTAATGACTTGAAACTCACCCTGGAGATATGCATGCTATCTTTCTAGCAATTTATCATATGTCTGGATACAGGGCCATAGTACACAATTGACCAAGAAGGGTATTTTCTTTAATTAAGGAATCTACAAATTTTAATTCAAAAAAGTTTAAATTAAAACTGTCTAAAGATTGGTTTTAAATTAAGAAATTCTCCTCAGGATTGAAATTTTACACATCAGAAGATACTGCCTTGCATTTCATGGCTCTAGATAATTACTAGATGCCAGTGGATAACTTAAACATAGCTTAGATTCAGTGACATTAATGTGTGACAAGCATTACAGAACATATTTAGTAATTTTAAAAGAAAAAGTAAGAGGATTTTTGAAAAAGAAACAGGGAAAGCTGCCATGGTGGCAACGCTATAAATTTTTTGAGCAAGGAAAAACACTCTCCTTTATTTCATAATGGTCTGGAAACTCACAAGTTACAACCGTTGGACCAAACAGACCCTCACAAGTCATTTAATTTTTAGATCTACAATTAATGTAAGAAATAATAAGGTTAGATTCGCAATTCTTGTATTCAGGCAAATGTTTCATTTTCACATTGAAGGCATAGCTTTGTTTTCTAAAAATCTCCAGTGGCTTCTAACTCTGCTTGGCCACCTTACTCTGCTCACATTTGTAGTTCTTCGGTCGCATCCAAAAAGAGCACAGCGAGTTCAAGAAAATAAATAAAAGTGACTGAAGCCATGCTCTCCCTAGCTGTCCTATCTTATAGTGACTTACCCAGTGCTCAAGCACCCCAGAAATGCATGGCCATGAGCAAGACGGGCATCGCTGGTGCCTGAGAGAGAAAGCAGCGCCCTGTCGACACCGCGCCCCGCAGCCCCATGGCTCTCCACAAGCCCGAGGCGGCTGCCATCTGCCCGGCCACCCTCCGCTGTTGCACAGAACACACCCAGACTCCCCACCTCATGATTGCAGCCCTGGCTCCAAAGGGACGACATACTTGGGACCAACGAGTCATGCATGAATGTGACTTACAGGGCTGCTCCTTATTTCAGTGACTTCTTTGAACCTGTCTTTTAGTACACGCTGCCTTACTTCTTAATGCTATACTTAATATTAATGTTAAATAATAGTTTCATATTATTAAATTAAAATTAATGTTGCCCCAATTACATAATGCATCAGTAGTATTAATAAAGGTATGTCAGCGACACACTTGGTCTATTAAAAGTTGAATCTCCAGCCTATAATTTTTCCACTGTAACTCAAATGTTCTTTCACGCCCTCAGAGGCCAGGGCATGGCTCAACTGCAGAGCTCTAAGGCCCTTGACCCACTCCCCAACCCTGAAAAGAAAAAACAAAGGATCGGGCTTCTCACACAGATACCAGGAAGCAAGTGTTCCGGTGTCCCCAAATGAGCACCTGTGTCCAGAAGAGCTTCTTAAAGTCTCCTGACGTGTGTCACTTTCTCCTGTACCCTCTGTCCTCCCCGGTCACTCAGGAATCAAATTCAGAAATAAAAAATATGCTGCAACGGGCTGGGGAGATAACTCAGCGGAGTGGCAAGTGCAGGATCTGGTTCCACACACAAAAAAAATAAAATAAAATAAAGAAAAATATGCTGCAGAGCAGTGCACCTAGGAAATGCTGAAAGTCCAGGCACAGCACTCACTTCCTAGGCCCGGACACCTGAGCCAAGACTGTGAAGGCCACAAGAGGAAGAGGAGGGCAGCAGGGAGAAAAGGACAAGCGGGCGGACAGCAGTGCACATGCGAGAGCGGGCTAGACAGGCCGCGCCTCCTCAGCTCTCAAAGTCCTTCTGTCTTCAGCTGCCCAGCTTCTTTCAGCTGTCTCTCGGGGTACTTGAGAGGTTTTCTTTTTCCTTACGTGTTTGAAAAGTATAAAGTAGCATTTGCTTTTAAATAAATCATTTGTGGGTTTCCAGTTTGCTTCGTCTGAATCTCCGAAACGCCAGGTTGTGTGTGTAGAATCTGGTGCTTCCTCCACGGGGCAACACCCCCCCCACCCCCC
>PVJA010004486.1:58961-85878 GCA_004027025.1 Myocastor coypus | reverse complement strand
CAGAATGGCGGCAGCGGCCAAACCAGGTTCCAAAATGGCGCCGGCATGGAGAATTTGTTCCTAGGAATCAAGGTCAGAGTGTTCATCAATCCAGGTACTCCACCCCTACAAGCAAGAGAGAAGGTAGCCTGGCTACTGCTCCAGCTGGCAGCAGACCCTGGCATCATCCACGTGGCATTGGTTTTAGGTGCATTCAGAATGCAAGAGCTGTTAGTTTAAGAAGGCTTCCACCTTGATTTCAGAAGAAGGCCTGGGAGGCCAGGCAGTGTGCTCCTGAGAGGGCAGTGTGTGAAACAGAGAGTGAGAAGCCAATTCAGTGGAAACCCCAGAAGTTTGGAAAAGCCAAGAATGTGGATCGTGCTAAGAGGGAGCAAAGCCAGCCTAAGAGAGAAGCCATGGGAATTATCACCAAGAGTGCTGTAGGAGCAGAGTTGCATGATGCTCATAACTCAATGCAGACTGCTTCAGATTCTCCAGTTGGAACTATGGGATTTAATGTTTACCCTGCTGGATTCTGGACATGTGTTGGTCCCAATGTTTTGTATTACCCTGTTGTTTGCAACTTTTGGAATTGTAATGTTTATCTCATGCCTTTGAATGTTGTATATGTTTAACTCTTCTATTGTACAGGGGCTCACAGATGAAAATTTGCCTTGGATCTTCGAGGAAAGGTGGGACTTGGATTTTTCAGCAATGCTGAAACTATTGTGACTTTGGCAACTCTTCCAGATGGACTAAAATGTCTTTTGTAAAACAGGATATGTATGAGACTTTGGGGGTCCAGGGGCAGAATGTTATGGTTTATGTCTAGTTGTCCCCCCAAAGCCTCATGGAGTCATTGGGTGGGAACTTCTAGAGTTTGAGACTTGACCCATGATCCCTGGGATTATGGGTTTTAGTACTGATGGGATTATGGGTGGAAGTACTTCTGGGATTATGGGTGTAGCCTAGGGCGGGAGCTAAGGCGGAGAGCCTGAATGTAATATAAAGAGAGACAGAGAAACAGACTGGAGCTCGAGCTGGTGCTGTTGCTCTGCTGCCGTGTTGGTTGGCTACTTCTGCCACCATTTTGTTGCTGTTCCGCCGCCATGAACTGGATGCTCTCTGCTCTGTTCCACTCAGCCTTGGGCCAGCCGAATATGGACTGAAATCTCCACAAACTGTGAGCTAAAAAAACCTTTCCTTCCTTCATTTTGAGTGTTGGGTATTTGTTCCAGCAACGAGCAAAAAAGTAACTAATACAGCTAGTTTTAGCCTTAAACATGTGGAAAGTAAGTTTTTTCAACACGGTTTATTAGAGGTTATCTTTCTTCCAGTGAGCCTGTTTGACCCCTTTAGAGACAAGGCAGCTCTTTACAGTTGTGTCTGCATCGTCTCATCTGTTCCACTGATCCTCAGGTCTGTCTCTATGCCAGTACCATTGCTGATTTTATCACCGTAGCTTCATAGTTTTGTCAAGGATTGTGATACTTCCTGCCTTTCCTTTGTTTTCCAGGATTACTTTTGATGTTCTGGGTCTCTTCTGGTTCCAAATGAATTTGAGGAAAGAGTTCTCTAGCTCTGTGAGATATACTAATTATATTTTAATCGGGATGGCATTGTACTTGCTATCTAGCAGTATGGAATACTTTTCCATTTTCTCAAATGTTCTTCATCTCTCTTTTCGGAGTAGTATAATTTTCACTGTATAAATCTTTTATGTCCTTTGTGAGATTGATTTCTAAGTATTTCATTTGTTTTTAATGTTACTATGAAAGGCCTGGCTTAATTTCTGTCAGTGCATTGTTTATGTATAAAAGTGCTACTGATTTCTGGCTATTAACTTTGTATGGTGGTATGCTGCTAAATTAGGTGATTAAATCTACAAGACTCTTGCTGGAATTTTTAGCATCCTCTATGTAGAGTATTGTGTCATCTGTAAATAATGATAATTTCACTTCTTCTTTTCCGGTCCTTATTCCTTTTGTCTTTCATCTAATTGCTCTGGCTGATGTTTCCAGAACTGTATTGAATAGCGTTAGAGACAGTGGACATGGTTGTCTTATTCCTTATTTTAAAGTGAAGGTCTTCAGTTTTTGCCCATTTGGTATGTTGTTGGTTTTTCATAGATGTCTTTTATCAAATTTAGATATGGACCATCTATTTCAGTACTTTGTAGAATTTTTATCCAGAATGAGTGTTTGACTTTGTTTGAATATTTTTCTGCATTTATTGATATTATCATGTGGTTTTTGTTGTTGGTTCTGTTGATGTGTGGTATATTTATTATACTTAATGAATTTGCATATATTGAACTATTCCTGAGTTTGTGGAATGAATCCCATTTGATCATGACGTATAAGCTTCTTAAGTTGCTGCGTTGTGTTTGCTAATATTTTATTGAGGAGTTTTGTATCTATTCATTAGAGAGATTCATCTGTAGTTTTCTTTTTTTGTTGCTTCTTTCTCTGGTTTTGGAATCAAAATAATACTTGCCTTCAGGAATGGATTTGGAAGAATTACTTCCCTTTCACTTTCTTTGAAGAGTTTGAGAAAAGTTGGCATTAAATCTTTTCTAAATTTTTTGTAGAGTTATGTTGTGAATCCATTGGTATCAGGGCTTTTCTTTGTTGGCAGGTTTTTATTAATTTTCAAATTCATTTCTTGTTATTGAGTTTAGAGTTTGTATATTTGGGATACTGTCCACTTCCCATATATTTTTATCTCACGAGAGTACATACTTTGGAAGTAGGCATTGATTATCATCTCAGTTTCGCTAAGGTCTGCAGTAATTTTGCTTTTTTCATTCTTTATTACATGAAATTGAGTTTTTTGTTTCTTGTTTTTGATTAGATTGCCTAGGGGTTTATCAATTTTATTTGTTCTTTCAGAGGATCAACTCTTGGATTCATTTATTTATTTATTTATTTTCATCGCCAGTGCATTAATTTCTGGTCTAATATTTATAGTTTCCAGCCTTGTTTGGACTGTGGGCTTGCTTTGTTTTTCTAGGAGTTTGAGGTGCAACGTAAGATTATTTGAGCTTGTTTTATTTTCCTAATGTGCAAATTTAGTGTCATAAGTTTTCCTTCTAAGACAACTTTCATTGCATCCCACAGGTTTTGCTAAGTTCTGTCTGCATTTTCATTTGATTGTAAATATATTTTAATTTCTTCTTTAATTTTGTCTGTGAGTCACTGGTTGTTTAGGAGATTGTTAACTTAATTTCCCTGTGTTTTGGTAGTTTGTTTTGTCAGTAATTTGTAGATTTATGGCACTGTGATCAGATAGCATACATGGGATAATTTCACTTGCTGTACAACTACTTAAGAGTGCTTTGTGTGCTAGTATGTGGTCTGTTTTGGAGAATGTCCCATGTGCAACTGAGAAGAATGTATATTCTAGGGTGAAACACTCTATGAAGGTCTATCAGGTCAATTTGTTCACAAGTTTGGCTTAGTTGTGTTATTTATTTTCTGAGTTTTTATGTAGTTGATCTATTTCTTTGTGACAATGGCATGTCCCCATTACTATTGTATTATTTTTCATTTGATTTTTTCATGGCTGTTAAAATTTGTCATTATATAAGAAGGTGTTCCTATATTGGCTGCATGTATGTTTATTATTGTTATATCTTCCTGCTGTAGTTTTCCTTTAACAAATATATAGTGATATTTTGAACTCTTTGGATGATTTTTGGTTTGAAGTTGTTATGGTCAGTCACCAGGATAGCTGTCCGTGTTTTCTTCTGATTTCCTGTGGTATGCAGGATTGTTTTTCATCCTTTGACTTTTAGTCTGTGAATTTCCTTTTGAGCTAAATGTGTTTCTTATATGCAGGATATTGTTGGATTTTCATATATATATATATATATATATATATATATATATATATTTATTTATTTATTTTATTTATTTTATTTTTTTCTTTCCCCCCTTTTTTTTAAAGGGCCTGCTTAGCCTGCCGTGGGGGTGGAGCTAGTGCTGGTGCAGCATATGGTGCCGGCGATCAAGCTGCAGTCCCTGTGGTTGCCTTAGCTTGCTTAAGCAAGTGCTTTTAGACTGCTGAGCCATCTTGCCGGCCCCTGGATTTTGTTTCTTAATCCACTCTGCTAGTCTGTTTTGTTTGATCGGTGTATTGAGGCCATTTACATTGATGGTTATAACTGATACATAACTGATACTGGCTTAACTTTGACTTTTTTTTTTCGTGTTACAGGTTTTATATTTTTTCCTTCTTTTTAATTCATTGTTCTGTTTGTTGGTTCATTTCTGTTCTTCTAGAAGCTGTGCTCACTTCTGTCTTTTTCTAGAATATCTGTCAGTACTCTTTGTAGGGTTGGTTTGGTGGTCATGACTTTCTTCAGTTGTTCTTTGTCATGGAAGGATCTTACTTTGCCATTGAATTTCATTGATAATTTTGCAGGGTACATCAATCTGGGTTGGAAGTTACTTTATTTCATGACCTGAAATACTTCATCCCAAGCTCTTTTTGTCTTTTTTGAGACAGGGTTTCACTATGCAGTTCAGCCTGGCCTTCAGCTTACTTTTGTAGCACAGGCTGGTCTCGAACTCACACTGATCCTTCTCTGTAGCCTCCCAAATGCTGAGATTACATGTGTGTGCTCAGCATCATCCAACCTCTTCTTGATTTGATGGTTTGTGTTGAGAAATCTGCTATGATTCCAATGGACTTTCCATTGTAGGTGATCTGTTTCTTTTCTCTAGCAGCTTTTAATATTCTATTCTTTTACTGAATTATTCAGAATTTTATTATTATGTGTTTATGTATAGATTTATTGTAATTATTGCTGTGTGGACTTCTGTATGCCTTGCTTATCTGTATGACAGATTCTTCTGTTTAGAAAATTTTCTGCTAGTCCTTTTGCAAATAGTCCTTTTATGTCATTTATGCTCTCTCCTATTGCTTCATTGACACTTATACTTACATTATTTTTCTTTACATCATCTTATAACTGCTGAATTGTTATTTCCTGGTTCCTTGTTAGTTTTAAGAGATCTTTTATTTCACATTCATTACCTGGAATACAGTCTTCCACGTCTGCAAGTCTATATTCAGTTTCATACAAATGTTTTTTCCACCTTTCAGCGACGTTCTTAATTTACCAGAAAGCTGTTTGGTATATTCTGATTCTTTCCTTAGAATGAACAGTGTTGTTCCATGCTTCTACTATTTTCTATTCTCCTGTATTTTTAATGTCTTCTTTACTGTGTTGAGCAGTTCGCTCATGACTGTTTTCTTTTGTTTTTGGACTTGAGAGGTTATTTCTGCTCTTATTTCTTCTATAGCCTGATGGACTTACTTTCTTTTCTTTACTTGCTCTCATTCCAGAGATTTCCAGTGTGTGGTTTCCAAGTTCTTATATGTTTTTGTCTCTTGGATTTGTTCTGCATGGGCTAGAGGATTGAGATTGCCTTTTTCTCCTGTGTTTTGGCATTTTTGAGGCTCTCATTAATCACCCATATAGAGTCCTGCAGATAAGCCTAAGTCTGTTGGAGTTCATAAATGGTGCTAGTAAAGCTCTGTACCTATGCACTTTGGCCCTACAGATCACAGCTCTACTGTGTCCCTTACACCACGCAGG
This sequence comes from Myocastor coypus, assembly GCA_004027025.1. NCBI lineage: Eukaryota > Metazoa > Chordata > Mammalia > Rodentia > Myocastoridae > Myocastor > Myocastor coypus. Next base: position 80,294 of record PVJA010004486.1, on the reverse strand, counting down.
GTCCTCCTAATTTTGTAAAAGTTTGGATCAGAACCAGCAGAAGCTGCGTGCCTGTGCACTGGAGGCTAAGGAAGGTCAGAGCTTATGAGAGTTCTGCAGGCTTCCTGGTATCTGCCAAAGTTCTTAAATGTTGCCAGGCAAGTTCCAAGCTTACTTACGTTGGTTCTACAGATTGCAACTTTCCTGCATCCCACAGGCCACTCGAAGTTCTCTTAAGTTCTTAAAAGTTTGGAGTGGCACCAGCAGAAGCTCCTTGCCTATGCACTGGGGGCTGAGCTTCAAAATAAAATTAAACAAAACAAAAACAACCATGACAAAAAACAAAACGAGCAAACAGAAAACCCAGCTGAAGTTGAAGCTGGATGGTAGAGCACTTGTCTGTGCTGGAAGCCTTGGATTTCAGTTTAAAGTGTCTTTACTGTGGGTGGATTTTTGCATAATATGTTGGGGATTTCTCTGAAGTCCCAAATGTGTGAAATCTTAGATCATTTGTTTTTATTGCTAGGTATTTTTCCATTATATGGATGTAATATTCTATTATAAGGATTTACCATATTGTTTATCTGTCTGCATGCTGACAAATATTTGGCTGATTTTCATTTTAAATTTAAGGAAACTTAATCCTTCCCTCAGGAAAATCCAAGGGAATTTTTTTGTTTGTTTGTTCCTTAGAAAAAAATAGGGTTGTTGTATCTTGGAGCCCTTTCAGTAGACTTTGGAGAAACTAGACGATGAACATTTCAGAAGGAGTGGTTTGTGTGGGTAGTAGTTTTCTTTGTTTATAGACCCCTGATATGTGGATAAATTGAATATTTATTTCATTCTTATATATTGTATATTCTCCTGTTTTGGGTGAGTTGGTGTGGGGTGAAGCATTTCATTCACATTTTCTGTCGTAAAAAGCAACCTGTGAAAATAGACTGCTGAATATGAGCTGTTTTAGGATTTGGGTGTTCACCTATGAATAACAATTCAAGTCATAAAAAACCTTCTCCACATTTTTCCAGGGGTGATTCTGATGGGCATCAGGTTTTCATTCATTTCACTTTATGCTGAAGTTAAACTGACAAATTTGTTTGTGTTCTTAGTGCCGCAAAAGTTTCAAAAATGATCATTAATATTTCTTGCTTAGCAGTCATATTTTTTGGAGGTCCTTAGATCTTTAAAACTGTATCATCTGCATAATTTTGATAAATTCTTTCTTCAAAGGGTATACTTGATACATACTTTATACATACATACAAATAGAATCCGTTGATTCTGTTTTAACAGATGAAGATTTATCTGAAAGCTTCCTGATTGGGCTGTATAGTTTTATAGACTGTTGTATCTGTTGTATTGGCTATACTGGAATGTGTATGCGTGCTATTACAGTTTGTTTTTAAGTAAAAGTATGCATTTTATGATAGAATTTCCCATATTAAAAAGTCATGATTTTCACGTCTTTCATTACTAAAGGTCTGAAGATTACTGAAATCTTTTGCTTTCAGTGAAGTAATATAAATAATGTCAGTCAACAGTTAGATTATGTTATTAAAAATGATTAGGAACATTGTAGCATGTGAAATTTTTTGTTTTAAATTTCAAGATAAATTCCTATTAATGATTTTTCCCAGATCAGTTTTCTTTGTTAATGCTCTTTTTTATGCTAGAGGTGGTGTCATCTTGTTTCATGTTATTATAAAGCTAGTATGTGTTCCCATAATAAAGAATCTTCATGGCTTAAAACATAAGACGTAACTTTTCATCCATCCAGTGTTAGTGAGGCCTTTGTCCATCATGTAGGCTTCCGATGTTTGTGAACATTAAAAAGAGGTAGTCTTCATGAATAGTGGGTGTTTAAAAGCTTGCCTTCTATTCTTCCATCCACCCCCCTCCTATATTCTTTTTATCCTGAAGTATGTCCATTTTACAGTCAGCAGTTATACTGCTTGGTTTTGTTAATTATATTTTCTGTAGTGTCATGGGACTTTAGTATTTATTGGAGTGGCGAATACGTCTTAATATTTTATATACATACTGAGAAGTACAGTTAGGACCTTGTGTGCACAGTGAGCCTTACATAGGTGGTTGCTTTTTGCTTGCACATTCAGAAATTTGGCTAAAAGATCCCACTGAAATTTGGCAAATGTAATAACTCACAAGATTATTGTTTGTATTTAGTCTTTTGGTTTTAACTAGTGCTTTCATATTCTATGTGTAGGATTTGTTTGCATCATGTTATGAATTTATGAACTCCCATGTATCTCAGCATTTTTCTGAGTTACGGGTAATATGTTAGACATGAGATTATCAGGTGAGAAAGCTTCATGGCTTCATACATAACTTGTCATGTAATAGGGTAATTTTCTGGTTTTTTTTTTTGTCTTTTTGAGGCAGGGTGTCGTTATGCAGTTCAGGCTGGCCTTGAGCTCACTTTTGTAGCCCAGTCTAGTCTTGAACTCTCACCAATCCTCCTGCCTCAGCCTCCCAAGTGCTAGGATTACAGGTGTGTGCCACCATGCCTGACTATAACTGTGTAGTTTTCTTGAATAAATGTCTCGCCTCTCTAAAAATGACTATGCCCAGTATATTGCCTTTTTCTGGACCTGCATCACACCTAATCTTCAACTGTATGCACTTTAAACAAAACAAAGATTCTTTTGCTTAACAACATCTTTTTGTTGCTATTTTTTAAGTAGTCATTATGATTTAAAACTAAATTTGTATGCTACTTTTGTTTATGAAGCTTCTTTTAAAAATCTTCCATATGTGCATAATTTGAATATTCACTTGAATTTTCTAGAGTATTGCTTTAAAATGTTGATGTAGGCAAGCTGTCAGTTAATCATATCCTGCATTGTACCAAGCTGTGAATTCATGGGATAGAAGTAGGAAGCCACATATAAGATGTGACAGTTCTTGATTTGTCACATGTAAAGTGAGTTTGAGTTTCTCTCCCCTTGCAGAGTTTCAGATTCGGCGGGGGGGACCTCTCTCTGAAGTTGGGTTGAGGATTGTTCTGCTTCCAGATCAGGATGGTGTCATGCACTTTGAAAATGGACTCTATCAGGAGTTGGTAGTGTGTAGTTTCAGTGTTAATCTCTGAGGGGTATGGGAAAAGAAGTATCCAAAGTGATCTTATGGCATGTTTTGTAATGGTTATACATTAGTCTTAAATTTCCAAGGGCAAATTCTATGTAAAATATAGAAAATAAAGAACAGTGGGCTTCTGGAAATTTACAGCAAGCACATTGAAGTTTCTTCTTTGCTAAAGTCTCTTCTATCTTCCAAATGGGTGTGAGGTGAGTGTGGGAGGGAATGCAGGACTGTGTCATGTGGGAGGGAGCTGAAAAGCCTTCTGATGTCTGCAGAAATACAAATGCAAAACTGAAACACAAAGTCCGGGCAAGTCAAGACTGAATATTCATTTTTTCCAATTAGCACTTTTACTACTTTTAAGAAAACTTAGAAAAGTTATTAGCCTCCAGATTAACAGGAAAATATACTTATGCTTGAAGTTCTTGCTCATGTGGTGTAGTTTATCACCATTAGTTTCTTTTCGTTCAGTGTTTTGTTACAGCCTCTAAAGTTTCGAAACTTAACTCTGTATTCATTTTCCTCTCCTTTAACTCATCTAAGGGATAGGAATAAAGAAAATCAGTAGGACTTTGTACAGTCCTTATATGAATCAGCCTGCTTTTGGGTCTACTTGGCTTGCAGGATGATTATGATCAACAGAATGACAGTGGCATATTTTCAGATAATGTCTGTGTTTTTAGACAGGAAAAATTTGGAATGCTCTTTTGCTATAAAATAAGATGTTCTTTCTGTTTCTAAGTGCTGATGAAGTTTGTGATGTTTTGTCTTAGTGTTCTCTATACTCTTAGCATAATGTTTAACAGCTTGAATTCAAAAGTGATTGGGTTAGGGGCTGGGGAGATAGCTCAATAGAATAAGTGCTTTCCTGGCAAGTGCAAGGTCCTGAGTTCAACCCCTGGTACTGGAAAAAAAAAAAAGTGACTGGGTTAGAATTTCATTTTCACCACTTATCAGCTCTGCATCCAGAGCTGATAAGTTAGTTGTCTCACCTCTTCATATCTTCGTTTTATCATCTGTCAAGAGAGATAATGGTAGTTACTCATTCGTAGGATTGTGGGGGTGAAAAGGAACTGAGACTTGACACATGTTGATTGCTCAGTAAACAGAAGTTGCTTCTTTATAGGGAAATCTATTTATTGAGGTTAATTATAACTAAGTAGTTCTGATATTGATTAGGGAGCTAGGAGTACTAGAGGAACTAACACCTCCTACCTCATGGTAATAGCAGTTAACATAGGGAGAAAAATGACCTGTATTCACTTCAGTAATTTTATGTGTCTTTTGTCACAAGTGGTGACATCAATTGTTTCAGGTTTTAAAGTATTCCTATATCTTATGGATTTTTGAACAATAAAACATCTTTAGTAATAAAATGGCTAGAGAGTTAAGAAAGAAAGATGCCGAGACAGAATGCTATGGGAAGCCACCTGGAGGAGAAAGCAAAACCCTGTCTCAGAGACAGAGATGAGACTGGCTGGCATTGGCTCAGTACCTGAAATTGTGGCTCATGTGAAGTGGAGAGGCAGGTGGCAGCAGTGAGACAGCATTAGGCCTTTTGTAATTTGCTCACCTCTATAGCAAAGGATCAAAGGAGTCTTGTAAAACAAGAGCTGACCTTTGCCTTGAGTCCTCATCTCTTTTTTCCTGTTTATATTAGCAATATTTTGCATCTAGTTACACTTGGACTAGTGATGAGTTGCTCCATCCATTCTAGCTTACTTGTTAATTTTTAAAAAATGTATTTGATATAGGGTCTACAGGGTCTCACTACGTAGATTAGACTTATAGTGATTCTCTTATTTTAAACCTTCCAAGCACTGGGATTACGGGTGTGCCCTGCCCAGTCTCAATCACCATCTCAGTGTGCTTCGGGGGCAGGGCCAACATGACATTCAGGGATTGAACTCTGGTCGCTGTGCTCTGCCTAAGCAGGTACTTTAGTCTGCTGAGCTATTTGGCTTGCCCAATTGTAGGTTACTTTTTGATTTGCCTGTATTCCTGGCCACACATGTTTGATGGAGTTGAGTCAGCATTTTTTCATCTCAGTGTGTGCCACAGAAAAGATATTGGAGAAAAAAATATGTTGTTCCAATTCTTAAAAAGTTAGCTTCAATCTAATTTTAGTGCATTTGTGCTAGTTCTGTACAAGTTATCCTTGCACAGCTTGATGGAGACTGGTAGATGACCCAAGACTCTGGCTGAGAGACTCAGACCTAGAATATTGCATTTCATGCAAATTCTGTGAGCCTAAGGTCCCGAAGCCAGTGCATGGTATTGAATTGATATCTCCTGATATTTGATATGTTATAGGGGTAAAACTCTGAGCTTACAGTATTTACATTTTCTAACAATATACCCTTTGATCTGGAGGGAGATATAATCTGTATTTTGCAAAGTTGTCAGTAAACCTGGTTTTTCCTATAGAGGGAAACATTGGAACAGATGTTGACACTGTCTTGGGGCTGTTGCTGGAAGAGGATGGGTGGTTGTGGGAAAGATGTTTTTCAGCAGCAGAGTCTAATGTGTGGCAGGTCCACGTACAGTGCTGCATGGTTGACCTTAGTTCTGCAGGCTAGGGTGAGCTGGTCACAGGTTTGAGTAGCAGTGTATTAAGAACTTTGATAGAGATGAAATCTGATGAAATAGGGGAAGATGGAAGACAGATGGATGCTTAGATTTTAGATATAATTTAGATAACAGGTGATAGAGTTGTGTCTGGGTTTACACAGTATGGAGATTCCTGAAATGGAATATAGAATGACCACATGATCCAGGAATCCCACTACTGGGCATACACCCAAAGGAAATGAAATCAACAGGTGTATGAGATTTCTGTCATCCCATGTTCATTGCTGTACTACTTGCAGTAGCTAAAAAATAGAGTCTTATCTTCCTACTGATGAAGAAATTCTGTCCCTACATACAAGGAACATTATGTGGCTCTACAAAAGAGTGATGCCTTTTTATTTATGACCATATGAATAGAACTGGAGCTCACTGGCCTAAGTATAGAAAGACGAATGTCTTCATGTATTAGTTAAACATTAAATGAAAATGAAGATGAGACTGAAAAAAGGTATGGATAGGAACGGGAACTTGGGGCTGAACAGAATCTAATGATCTTTTGGAGACTGGAAGAAAGGGACAAGGAGAAGGAAGAACTGACTGAGCTTCTGCTTCTCAGAAAGGTAGGCATTACCTTCAGGTCAGGCACAGGAGTTCAGGATGGGCAGGATATTTGGGAGGAGGGCAGATTAGTTTCACATTTTCTGGACTCGGGGTACCCATGATGTGTATTTTGGAAAGAGGCTAAAGGCAAGAGGAGAACTACTGGACGTCATTTTTGCAGAGGTGAGATTTTAGGAGCCAGAACCGCCATTCAGGTGGATGGTAGGGGATGAGGAGAAGGAAACAAAGGACGACATCTCTGTAAATCTTGGCCTTGAGAGAGTGAGAGGAAGGAGATCAACAAGGAGATGTTAAGGCAGCCACAGGGGATAGTGGGAGCAGCAGGAGAGTGTGAGATGAGGGCCTATAAGGAAGAAGTCAGCTATGTCCAAGGCTCCAGATGGTTCGGCTAGAAGAACCAAGGGGTCATCTTTTTCCCAACCAAGTGTTTGGGAAGTCAAGTCGAGAAGATGCATAATGATAGGTAGGTTGTACTTGGTGTTTTCATCGGGTCTTCTTCTCTCATAAGAGCCTTGTAAGAGCAACAGCACCTTCTTATTCCCATTCACATGAGCGCTGACATAAAGGCCCAGAATTTACTTATAGATGCCTCGGAGTAAGAAAGTGACAGAGGACTACTCAAATCTGAAGACTCAGTGTTTTTAGGCCTGTGCTCTTAACTGCAGTAAACGATGAGATAGAGACTACTGGGTCATCTCCTGAGGGTGTTAGGAAGGAAAGAGAAATTTAAAGAACACAAGAACCATAGACAGAAGAGAAGGAAAGATTTTAGTCTCACTCTGGGTGCACTCACCTAGGTTTAGATTAGCTATTATAAAATATACCTGCCTTCTTTCTGTACTGATTTCCTTATAGGTCCCTAAAGATGTACTAGTAGCTTGAGAAAAGATTGGCTCCTTGTAGCATCTTACAGTGTGTTAGTGGCAGATATGTCAATGTGAATCTAATATATTCAAGATATATTGAAGATTTCAGATCCTAGTATATAACATTGCATGTTTGAATGTTTCAGTTACTCTTGTAGTTTCCAGAGAACTGAGTAAGTAGTCACTAAGCTTGGTTGTATAGGTAGATCTAAGGCTGGAAACAAGTTAGGGAAAAAGCCTGCCATAGGTCACCTAATGCTAAGATTGGGATTCTGGTTCCTATTAGTCAAGTTGACCTGTGGCCACTTATGGAGACTGCTATGAAGTGTCTCTGATCAGAATTTAAAATTAATCAATTGCTTTCTATATTTATTTATGAAGCTGTCCCTATGGGTCTACATAGGGCTGGGATACAAGACAGGGCTGCAGCTGAGGACACTTGGCTCTGATTCCAATTATAAGACAAAGAATGAAGCTGCAACTCAGAGATAAGACAGTTCTTTTAATTATCAAAATTGACTACTTGGAGAAGTCTTTAACTTCCCAAAGTTCTGCTTAGTTCCTGCCTTGCCCCAGTATCCCTTTCATTTATTTAAAAATCAAATAAATTTGGATTGTGTGATGGCGCTGTTTGTCTTTATTCCTGGGAGAGTTTTGACTTTCGACTTCTCCCAAGTCACGGTCTGTCTTTTAATTGATTGTCGTACACTTGTTTAAGAGGTTGTGGGCCTGATCAGGCCATGATAGCTATGAGGACAGGGGCAGAGAAAGAGTTGATGCCAGCTATTGATGACAGAGAAACTGAGTTCTGCCCAAAGGGACCTCACGCTGTTTGTGAGATAAGCCCTTTGGCAAGGCTCATGTTATGCCAAAAACACCGGAAGGCACTTTATTAATATGAGCCACTACTGGTGCCACTGAGATCTTGGGGCAGGGTAGATCACTGTAAGACTTCCAGGATTAATCCTTTGGCTTCAAGTGGTCCTGATGAATGAGGAAGCAAGCTTCCCTCTAGTCCCTGTCTAGACATTTTGCCCAGGGCTTTGGACAGTTGTGAATTGTGGTCTGATATCAGACACAACATTTCTGTTGTATTATCTGTGAACCAGAAGTGAAGCCAGCTACATGTGGTCTACAGTTCATTTTGATGGAGGCTATAGTTTGTAAATCAACCATCTGTTGTATATGGGGCTTGGATTTGAGCAGATGAGATTTAGCCAAACCTAGATGTGTTTTTGGAGTTCTGAATTATCAATACTTCCAAAAACACTGGCTCAGGCCTAGAATTGACATTTGCTTGTAACAATCTTAGCAAATTTGTTTGTAGAATATGTTTTTTGAAAAATAAAAGTAACAGCCAGGCGTGGTGGCGCACGCCTGTAATCCCAGCAATGGGGAGGCTGAGGCAGGAGGATCGGTGCGAGTTCGAGACCAGCCTGGGCTACAAAAGTGAGCTCAAGGCCAGCCTGAACTGCACAGTGAGACCCTGTCTCAAAAAGACAACAACAACAACAATAACGACAAAAAATAAAAGTACCAAGGTCTTAGAAGGTTAAAATGTTAGTACAGTTTTGAACTTTTCATCTTTAAATAGCTATAGATAATCTTTTATGTCACTGTTTATTAATTGCCTTTTACCCTGCTCTTGGTAGTATTTAATTTGCTTTGTGAAGAAAAGATTCTTTCAGCTGGGGTTCAGAACTAAATGGAAATGCTTTCTCCTGCTGGGTTGAAATACCCAACACACTACTGTAAGGAGGATGAATATATTTTGACTCACAGGTTTTAGAGGCATCAGTCCTTCATTTGCTGACTCCAGGGCAGGAAGGGCATGGTAGAACGGTGTCATGGTTTGTGTCTAGTTGTCTCCTCAAAGCCTCATGTAGTCATGAGGCAGGGGCTTCTAGAGTTTAAGGCTAACTCATGATCCACTGGGATTATGTGTCTAGGTATTGCTGGGATTATGGGTGTGTGTACCTTCCCCAGCCTCAGATGATAGCCTGAATATATTATAAGAGAGAAAGAGAAAGAGTCTTCTCTCTCTGTTGCCTCTGTTGCAATTTTTCTGCTGCCATGGATTACTGCCCTCTGCCATGTGCCAGTCAGCCTTGGATCCAGCCGAGTATGGACTGAAACGTCCAGGAACTGTGAGCTAAATAAACCTTTCCTTCCTTCATTTTGAGTGTCAGGTATTTGTCCCAGCAACGAGAGAAGAGTAACTAAGGTCTGGTGGAGGAGAACTGCTCACATAATGTTGGCCAGGAAGCAGAGTGCCCAGAAGAGCAGCCTGGGAGGGAGATATACCATGCCAGTTTAGTTCTTCCAGCAGTGTCTACCTCCTAAGAGCATGAATCAAGTATGGATTCATCAGTGAATTAATACAGTGTATCCATGATCCATGCAGTCAGCACAAAAAAGATTTGGGGAAGTTTTGATATCTAGACCGTAATGCTATAGTATCTGAAATTGTGCTTTGGATGGAATAGGCCAAATCATACATGATTCTGTCTGTTTGCATTTAAAATCAGTTATACATATATGTGTACTTCAACAGAACCTTAAAATATTAAGAGTTACTGAATATTTGGGAGTGATATCTTTATGTGTTTGTTTGTTTATTTATTTATTTATTTTGTCTTTTTGAGACAGGATCTCGCTATGCAGTTGAGGCTGACTTTGAGCTCACTTTTGTAGCCCAGGCTGGTCTCGAACTTGCACCGATCCTCCTGCCTCAGCCTCCCGAGTGCTGGGATTACAGGTGTGAGCCACCACGCCCGGCTTATGTGTTTATTTTTGTGTAAGACAATGTAGACGTAGATCAGGAAGTGTTTATATTGACAAAAACACTTAATTATAGTGTTTATTGAGGAGTAATTGTAAATATATGTGAGGAACACATTATTACAGTTTTGTAATCCATTTATGACTGGAAACAGTATCCAGTAACTAAGTTTCTTCATTTTCTATGAGTTGCCTTTTATAGCACATGTTACTAGGAATTTTCTTACAAGTTTTTCCATTTGTTGTGTTTTGGCTTCTAGAGTCTTTCAACATTAGCTAATATTTATAATCATACATATAATAGTAATACATAATTGTAATTAGGACTTACTTAAAATAATTAGTATTTGAATATGCATAAAATAGTATGTTTTTTCATTATATAACTCATAGGGGTATTTGTCTTTGCAGTACTAGAGAGAGATATAATTGTATATTTGTATTTGTACACACACGCATATATTTTATCCACACTTACCTCATTAAAAATGAAGTCTTGCAGACTTCTGATGTAAATCCTGTGAATATGAACATGAACATTAATGGCCTTCTACCTTGTTGTTAGCATACAAGTACAAATAAACAATTCCTTCACTCTGCAGATACCAAGTATCTTGTTCCATTGAGGTGCTCTGTGGGTTACTAGATGAGAGGTGGTGAATGTTAGTTTATAGACCATGTAATCTGATCATTCATTTCTGTAGAAACACACGGCCACAAAGTTAGAGTTACCTGTTACTGTAAAGTGTTTATAATCACGTTGAGCCCTTGTTCATCTAGTTGTACTGTCTATAGATTTATATATTTATGATGCATACTTTTTATTTTAATAAGAAATATCAATATGATAGTTTCACAACACAGTAGTACATTCGCAATAATTGACACATTGCATATTGTCCTCATAATAGTAATACAGAGCACAGGGTGTGGACATGATATCGATTTTCTAATCGATACTGGTAAGGAAAGAAAAAATTTCTTCTCTTTGAACTGAGAGGAAGTAGATGTATACATAGTCCAATATTTCATAATTGCAGTGGGTTACCGGTGAAACTGGCAACGTTGGAGGTTGTTGAGTTCTACAATGATGCACACGTTTGAGAGACCTTTTGTGTCTCTGATGTCTTCTTCCATATTTCCTTTGCTAATCAATAGTTTGTGAATCAGTTACTTATAAATTCCATTCCTTTGTTAATTGAATGTTGTATATTAAAGAACTTCTGAAATATTATTAGAAAATACAGAATTATCAGCTATAGACTGTGCTCCAGAAGGCAGGAAAAAAAAAAGCAAAGCAGAAAAGAGTTTATGGTCCTGTTGGTCTCAGCCAGCTCTCTCACAACTTTAATTCTGTTTAATTTTATGCCATATTTTCACTTTGTTCTATTTCAGGACCTAAAATGTCTGTAATGATTTTCTGGTCTACTATCATTCATTTCCAGTTTCTTCTTCCTTTCATTTTACATTTTTCTCCTGCTTACCTTTTTTTTAAGTACCTGTCTTTTCTACTTTACTTACTCCCTAAAAGCTACTTTATGGTTTCTTTTTATTCACTGCATTTACTTGGCAGTTGCAGCTTTCTGTGGTTTGAATGCATCTCCCAAAGTTCTGTGTTGGAAACTTAATTCCCAGTATAATAAGGTGAAGAAGCATTTAGACTGTGAGGGCTCTGCAGTCATGCATGCATGGATTAGTGTTGCTACTCAGAGAGTGGGTTCATGCAGGAGTGAGCTCCTGATAAAAGGAGGAGTTTTGGCTGCCTTCCTCTCCTCCCCCTTCTTTCTCACCCTCTTGTCCTGCCACCTTCCACCATGGGAAGACAGCAAGAAGTCCCTCACCAGATGCAACTGTTAGATATTGGAAGTTTCCAGCTTCTAGAACTGTAAACCAAATAAGTTTCTGTTCATTATCAGTTTGTCTGAGGTGTGTGGTTGCAGGGGCAGAATACAGACTAATGTACAGGCCCTGCAATGTTTGTCTCCGCTTCTGTTAAGTGAATTCATTCTCTACCTTATGTTATCAGCCCTCAGTTTCATTTCCCTTTTTACTATAGGGGAGTAAACAGGAATTGTATTAGCCAACTCTTCAGTAGATACTGTCTACACAGTACCTATTATGTTGCTGCCCACTTTGATTATATCTTACCTATGGGAGCCATATTTACAACTGTAGGTTTATTTGCTCACTGATCCCCTCTGTTCTCAGGCTATACTCTCATGTCTAGGTGAGCTAAAATTCACTTCTTTATATTCACAGGAGTAAATATCACTGGGGATTTATTTTCCCTTCCTGTCCAATCCCGGGCCTACCTTGATGTGCCTGTGGGTGTCACCAGAGCTCAGCAATTCTTGCTGGTGTCCTCTGCAGCCAAATGGACTTTGGATCTGGTGATATCATTTGTGTTCTGAGGAGTAAAGAAATAGAGCTGCTGCTGAAACTCTGACTCTCATAGAAGACATGGGTTTTTCAGGGCTGGGGAGATAGCTCTGTGGCACAAGTTCCTGCCTGGCAAGTACCAGATCATGAGCTCGAAACCTAGTCCCGCAAAACAAAAACAAAAACAAAACAAAACAAAACAAAACAAAACAAAACAAAAAAGACATGAGTTTACCAGTGACAGCACTGTGGCAGATGCAAGAAGGTAGGAAGTAAGGAGCATTTGATTTCTACTTGCCTTACCTGGGGACAGCTGTCCTCAGCTATGCCTTACTGAGAAGCAGAAGAGCTTACTTTTACTACCCATCACAACCAGCCTCATTTGCTAAAAGAACAAAATTTGGACCTAAAAACACCTTGGTAAGATTATACATTTTTGTGAAGAATTAGAAAATATTTTATTAATGATGTCCATTGCTGATACCCATTTTTATGTCCCAAAAAAGTTCCATACTCTGGGACATTCTTGGATATTTTGACTTTCAATTTAGAATTGTGATTTTGATTTTGGTGATATGTATATGGATGTATCTGAATATATTTAGATACGTCTACATACATATGTATCCATTGAATTTGGAAAGCTTCAAGGGAAAAGTCAAAGCTAATTTCACATTCTAACACTTGATGACTAGAAATAATGTTTCTATAGATCTATAGATATATCTATAGATACACATATATGTGTATATATGCAGTTATATATAGATTACATGTAGAGAAAGTATGCATACATGAGAGAGCTATATTTCTCAACTAGCTTCTTTTTTCTTCAGTGTAGCTATAGCTGTTTGGCCTTTACTTACTCTATGCAAGCTACCATAGAAACAAAACCCCACAGAAGTTGATTTTGGTGCTAGATTGGCCTAGTATCTTTCCAGGTACTGTATCTCTGAATTGGGGTGGGGGCAAGAGGTTAGAACATAGGTTCTCTGCTGTTTAGTTATAAAATGCTATGGCTTGATGCATTTTAGAATACATATTTAAAAGAAAAATTTTAAGTTGATAAGGGACATGTTCATCATTATGTATGTTCACATACATTTGCCATGGAAATTGCTTTTAGCATGGTAGAATATGTGCATTCATACTGAGTGTAGAACAAATAAAACTTAATGTTTGTTGAAACATTCCGATTTTTAAATTTGGAATTAATATGCACTGAAGTGGCTTAAATGTTCAAATAAAAGAAATTAATTATTACTTACATACATGAACAGAAATCATTTCTTAGAGTAATGCCATTTGAAGGATTAGGTGGAACTATGTTTTACTCCTTGTTCACTCTTGGGCCGTTAGACTTGCATATGGCAGATATTTGGTGAGTAAACACATATGGTAATTGAGAGTAAATTTATGAAAATAAGGACAGAGTATCCCTGTTGGGGGTGAATAGTCTGCATATAATCACAAAGAGAAGGTGAACTTCTCTTGAGGTTGAGGGAAACAGCAGTCTTCTCTAAGGTGAATATTCTGGAAAGAGTAGATGAGTTGGGGACCATTCTTGTTGCTCATGTATTTTAGCCTGTTATGTGCTTGTTGAACTGAGGAAAGCAACCTGATGTGACTCATCCTGCGCTTTTAGGATGGGGCTTGTGGAGGACTGCAGATAGTGAAAGTGATGCGAAGAATAAAAAGATGGGAAGAAAAGAGAAGATGTTATTGAAAACGGATTATGGTTAGGTGTCTCTTGGCAGGGACTTCTTAATGTCTGAGCATGAAGTTCAAGGCTGCATTGGGGAGGTAGAGACTGGTCTATAGCTTTTAAAGAAAGAGTATACATTGACCCCCTTGAATCTGGAAAGTGACAGGGAAAAAGTCAAAGCTGATTTCATTAGAAATAATGATTGGCTGAATGAGGGATGTTTGGGAAAGCTGGACAGGGTATGCTAAGCCCACTGCTATGACTTGGTATGTTGGTTTGTTTGTTTGTTTATTTTCTTATTGTGGCCGGCTCAACCTGCCCTGGGGATGCAACTGACACAGTATGTGGTGCTGGGAATTGAACCACGGTCCCTGTGGTTGCCCAAGCTTTCCTAAGCAGGTGCTGTAGACCGCTGAACCATCTCACCGGCCCCAAAATATTGCTATATTCTCTCTCTTTCTCCTTCCTTCCTTCCTGGAACTGGGGATTAAACTCAGGTCCTTATATGTGCCAGGCAAGCACTTACTCTACTGAGCTATCTCCCCAGCCCGTTATGTTGGTGGGTTTATGCTCTTCATTGTAATTGATATTTTTGGGTTCTAGTTTCAAGTTTTGCAAAGGAAACAATACAGGACATATAACTTAATAGAATTATTTTACAATAGGTACCCAAGGAGTCATGTACAGAGAGAGTGAAGGAAATCTCTTGACATAATAAAGACAAAAAGAATCCAGCTGGAGGCCTTGATCCCATGGCAATGTCCTGTATGAGTCCAGCTGAAGACCTAGAGTCCATGACCATGGCCCTTAACATCCAACTAGAGGCCTAGAGCCCATGACAGTATCTTATGCAGGCCTATTTCAAATAAGAACCAGAGCACCCCTGAAAGGTACTGTAGCCATTCTCAGCAACAGTGAAGTCCCTAGCTCTTTCAATGAGAACAGCCAAGTTTATCAGCAAAGCCAGCATGGCAGTCTCCTCTAAGAGAACCATAGCTCCATACAGCGTCCCTAACAGCTTCCAACAGCTTCTTTTCGTTATTTCCAGTTCTGCTTCTTATGCTGCTGGCAACAGTCCTAAGGTGGGCCCCACACCTACTACCATGCTGGGTTAGTTTGGCTGGGTGTCATTGGTTGACCACTAGTTGTTGATCCACCACATTATTGTATATGGAACATATGTGTTCCTAGATATGATATGTTCCAATTCTTACTGTGTAGTTTATAGTCTTTAAGAACAATATAATAAGAAACAAGATTCCTATAGGATTTAAATTATTTACATGCCATTTCCAAGCAGCTTTTATAGGAAATTTATTTGAGTTTCAGTAAAAAAAGAAATACTATGTTGAGTAGCTTTAATTCCACCTTACACCTTTCATTATGCATTAGCAATTTTACTTCTCAGGGTGATGAATTTGAACATGATCAATTATCTGATAGTAATCACCAGCATAGAGTGATTATTATTGCTAAAGTAACATTCTTCTTTCATCTCTCTCTGTATACTTCAAGCACCTTTTATAGAGGCACATATTTGACTGCAACATATGACCTGCTCTTTTGGCTTCTGACACTGAGGTCAAACTTGTTAAATAGAGTCATATTGAAAAAATCCTCTGATGTTTTAAACAAAGTGAGCATGTTCTCTGTCTCCTGGAAGATGCTCAGTCTTTCTCTTGTAATTGGCCTGAGATTTCTATTTTCATTTTTTCGCAATTTTCTTGTCTATTTTCCAACTGCTGCCAGAGCTGTGCCACCCTGTGCTCCTCATGAGGCTTGGGGGTGTCTCCTGAGGAAGGCCCTGTTGGCAGTAGGGCCAACAGAGCAAACTACACTAGGAACTGTGGCTGTGGCAACTTGTGGGTCAAGAGGAGTTTGAGAGCCTGGTGATTCTTCATCTTTCTGAACAGACTCATGGCTGGGCCAGGGGCTAGCCTTCACTGTCCTCTGAGTTCAAGTGGGGTCATTGAGGAAGGTGCATATATCAGCTTCTAGACTTCCATAACGAAGTACCTGTGGAGTTCTAGAAGCCTAGTATAAAGCTTTTGGCAGGGCTGATTTCTTTTGATGCTTTTATCCTTAATTTGTGTCCTTGTAAGGTATTCTTGTGTCCTTGTGTGGTCATCTTTCTGTCACTGCTGCTAAATGTCCTCTCTCTTTAAGGACACTAGTTGAATTTGACTAGGGAACACCCTGATGACCTTGTATTGAATTAATTAGGTCCTAAAATCCTTATCTTGAAGTAACAGTCACATTCTGAGATACAGGGGGATAGAACTTAAACATACAGATTTTGGGAAGTCAGAATTTGGCCCATATCTGGAGAAAAAATAGGACATTTGAGCAGCTTAAAAGATGAATAGAGTGAATCAATAAAAGACAAACAGGAGAACAAGAAAATACTTATTTTAGCAAGGAGTGATGAAAGTTGGTACATGTATAGACCATTATAATTAAAATCATAATTCATAGAACATATACTAAAATCATTTTATTCCCTCCCAGCAATAGCATAAGGCGTACGGTATTGCCCTTGAACTCAGAGAGGTTTCCTGAACTTGCTAAGTGCAGTGAGCTAGACTGAAAACACAGTCCTTAAGCCAGTACTGGTAAACCTCAGCAGACTGTATCATTGGAAACTCGAAAAGGTCACCCTTACTGTCTTTGACTTGGTCATGTATTGTTTTCTTACTCCAGATGAAAAGGTAAAACAAATGTTAAACCTCTTTGTAAATTCCATGATTTTTTTGCTGTGGGAAATTTGGAAATGGGAGTTTTCAGCTTGTATTGTTACTTAACATTGATAGTGTAGAACTTCATGCTAGGCTAGAGAGAAGATGTAGAGGGGAGTGGAAGAAGGAAAGTGGTTAGGCGTTCTGAGGTGTAAATCAGCAGAGAGATTGATCAGCTGAGTTCCCATATTCGTATCACTTGGATTCAACAGTTCTGGAACTTTGGTCATGGTTGCTTTGCGCATCCCTTTGTATTCCTCAAAGCAAATCTCAGGTTACTTCCACCTGTTTGAGAATAGACCCTTAAATAGATATTTTTATTGCATAAGCTTATTATCCTTCAGAGTTTTGCTAATGCTTCAGAAATGCCATTTATAATAGGTTTGCTTTGATTAGAATCTAAATAAGGGCAACTATTCAGTATCCTCAATTATTTCAGACAATGGCTTTTCTTGCCTCTAACAATTGAGATCCATGACACCTGATGTTTAGATTACCACACAGAGAAGATCCATTGAGTTGGTTTATTTTGCTGTAAATTGGTGGTGGTGCCTACTTGGGTACGGCATATGTAATTTATTTTTGTGTCTTTTTGAGACAGGGTTTCGCTATGTAGTTCAGGCTGGCCTTGAGCTCACTTTTTTAGCCCAGGCTGGTCTTAAACTCACACTGATCCTCTTGCCTCAGTCTCCCCAATGCTGGAATTACAGGCTTGTGCCACCACGCCCGGCTATAATTTTTTTTTTTTTTTAAGTTCAATTCTACTGTATTTTTTTTTACTGAATTTCCAAGTCTTTAGGAACCATCCAAACAATGTACTAATTACCATACTATTTTTAAAAGGTTAAAACTTTACAAGAAAAATGTAAACAAGTAAGCAAGAAACCCAAATATTTTAATGGATCTTTACAAATTGTGTTGGGATGCATTTTTTTTCCCATGTGTTCACTTTTATTTTTTATTTTAAAGAGAACAAAAAATATTGGATAAGACATTAGAAACAATATATAATTTTTTTTTCTTTTTTTTTGTCTTTTTGAGACAGGGTCTTGCTATGCAGTTCAGGCTAGCCTTGAGCTCACTTTTGTAGCCCAAGCTGGTCTCGAACTTGCACCGATCCTCCTGCCTCAGCCTCCCGAGTGCTGGGATTACAGGCGTGAGCCTCCACGCCCGGCTAGAAACAATATATAATTAAAAAAAAAAACTTTAGCAAGATGATTGATAGGTATCCAGGAATCTTGCCTTTCAGTTAATGTTGATTCGTTACATTTTTGTCCTTATGGAGTGTTGTTTTCTGAGCTTACTTTTTAACCACAACTAATGAATACAAACCTGATAAAACAAGTTGGTAAGCACTTGTTTTTTTGTCAAGGGATATTTTTATTTTCAACAGGAATGCTGCTCATGTGAGGTAGCAAAGATTTGGATGTAACTGTTTAGTGATGACAACTTTTGAAATATAGTAGTCTTGTATTTGGCTAACATTGTGTCTCTTCCAATAGGTATAAATGACCAAGGATTGTACAGAGTTGTGGGGGTGAGTTCAAAGGTCCAGAGACTTCTGAGTTTGTTGATGGGTATGCCTCTTTTCTAATTGTTTTTTTCATGATTTGTTTATGTTCATTGATTTCACACCTTAATATTTCATAGTAATGTACCTCATACTGGCGAATCCATTCGTCTGCTTAGGTGAATTGTCTCGTGAGTAGAGGCAGTTGACTCATTCATGTCAGTTTAGATGATCTCCTTTGTTGTTTATTAAGAGGCAGAGGGAAAAAGCATGAGGTTCATGGGTGGCCTGCTGGGCAGATACCTCCTACTGCTTGCTTCCCGCAGCAAAGTGGCAGGCAGGCCTCTGTGATTTGCATGGCTCCCAAATTGCCAGTACAGAATCTTGATGGTACATTTGGTTGGACAAGACCGCTGGGACTTGCTCATTCTTATGGAGCTTACAAAGCTGTCACTTGACAGCAAGGGTCTCTGAGTCTTGGGGATTCATTGGTATGCACAGTGGCTTGTTTGTAGTTCACACCAGGCACTTCTCCAGAACCAGGCCTGCTCCATCTGTGCTGATAACACTGTGTTCTTTGGCACTGCAGACTAGAGGAAGCCAGAAAGTGAATTCATTTCATTACTCCAGATGTTATGTGAATGACAAAGCGCTTTCCCTTACACACTGTTGTCAGTTTAGGGCCACCTGTAAGACATGCCACTTTTCCTCTGCCAAAAACCTGCTGCTGCTTGAGGAGTGATGATAGCTCATCAGGCTGGAGGCTCATCAAACCATTCTGTCATCCTGACCTTGCTCCATATTGATATCTCTTTTTAATTAATCAGTATTAACAATGCCCTCAGGTATGTAGTGAATACTTTTAAACATGTCTACATCTTAAAGTGTTATAGCAAAGACTCATTTCTAGAAAGCATAAACTAAGGTGAACAAATTCTACACACACACCCTGTGAGTAGCACTTGCTTGTTTGGCTGTCTTTGAATTAAGGATTTCAGCCTTTTTAAAGATTTTTAACTATAGGAAAAAATTACCCATCATCATTTGGAGAGCCTTGTTAGAATGTGTTCCCTTTTATGAGCTGTTTTTATTTCCTGCCTCTGAGTTGACTTGGGTGTGGGATTCTGGCAGACACATTTTCCTTTTTACCATTAGTGGGCTCCAAATTAAATAGACTCAGGTTTCTAGGGGTTCAGTAGCAGCTGGAAGAGTTTAATGGGACTGCAGCATCTGTTTTTACTTAATTTTAATATTAGAAACATTTCATTTGTAATACAGTGTTAGAATGATTAGAACTGGAAAACTCAGTTGGTGTCACAGTGGAAGATTTGGCCTTCGTGAAAGGTACATTTTGGTGATAAACTGGCCATAAGGATTCTGGCATCATCATCGTCAATTCTTATTCTTCTTCTTCTTCTTATTCTTCTTCTTATTATTATTACTATTATTATTGTCACCTTCTTGTTCTTGTTTGAACAAGGGTGCTTCTGCAGTCACCCTAATGTGTTAGGCTGTTTTAAACATTCTTAATCTCATAAAATCCTATATGCAAGAGATTGTCAGATGCAAGTGATAGGTTCCCTTGCTCCTGGGATATATCCAAGACAGTTCTTACTTCATGAGGTGTTTTTAAATAACTCCTCCAAAAATTCTTGACTTGGAAAATTGTCCTTACTTTCCATAAGTGTCAGGCTTGAGAAGTCCAGGATACAAGTGTGTCACAACGTCATTGAAGTTGCTGGCAAGAGAAAAGCTGTGTTTTCAGTAATGTTCTGCAAACAGAGGAAGTTCAAGAATTGGCATGAGAGACAGATCCTGACTTGTTATTTCCTGACTAATTCATGTAAGAAGGCTGTACAGTATAAATTTGTTTTTATTAATCTATAAATAACCCTTAGTTTGAATTTAACATTGTTGATGAAAAACTTTGGATTTGTATTGTTATTTTCTTGTTACTTTAGTACCAACACAAAGCTTACTCCAGACAAAGTAGATGCATTCAGTTTCCCAAACAACTTAAGATTTCCTTAGCATATTTCTTTTCAACTTCATTAAGTCTTCAAATGGAAATAATTCAATGTCTCTTCTAAAAAAGTATGTTATCATTTTGAAAATTCATGTATGTGGGATCCCATAGATAGCTCCAGCTTTTCTTATCTCTCTACTTTGTTTCTCTAAAGAAGAAAAATAACCCAACCCAAACAAAAATGTGTGAACCTGCCAAATTTTTAATTCTGTTTTTTTAACCAATCAGCACCTCCTATTATTCCTGCAAGTAACATGTTTATTTTAAATTTGAATTTTTTCAAAGCCAGTTTTGTTTGTGCTGTTTTTCTTTATAAAAATGAAAACTAATCTGATTTTTTAAGTGTCTGAGAAAAAGTTCCAAGCCATCATATTTTTTCAAGGAGTGCTTCCTTGATTTGCTTTAGCTCTTGAGAGCTGTTTACTTCAGTTTTTTAAAATGATCACTATTTTTACTTAAAACGGTTTGCATTTTCTGTGTAAAATGTTTAAGTGTTCCTTAAATACATGTAAAACTTGGTTGGGTTTTCTAAAGAAGGAATATGTGCTTGAATCTTCTGCATATTCTTATTACTTCTTTTTTTGGTTTAGTTTTGCCTTCACATTTAAGACTAAAATAGAGCAAAATGTTTCTTTCTGTTATTCTTTTTTCTCTCAACTCCTCGTCCCTTCAGACCCTTTTTCCTCCAGC
Organism: Myocastor coypus; assembly: GCA_004027025.1. Lineage (NCBI taxonomy): Eukaryota > Metazoa > Chordata > Mammalia > Rodentia > Myocastoridae > Myocastor > Myocastor coypus. The sequence continues at coordinate 59,332 of PVJA010004486.1, read as the reverse complement.
TCCTCTTCTGCTCCTTCTCAGATTCCTCTACCTCCATCCTCTTCCTTTTCTTCATCTTCCGTCTTACACCAGCATATGATAGTGATAGTCACAGACTGGAGAAGTTTGTCTCTGTAGAGAACTAATTAAAGCTCCCTCAGTCCAGCTGAAGGAGAAGGCGGATGTTTTCCTTCCTGTGTGCTGGGAGTTGTTGGCCTTATGCACTTTCTTCATGCTGTGAGCAGAAAGACAACTTTCTAAAGTTCTACCAGCCTCTGAGCTTTGCCTTGAGCCCAGCTTGAGTTTCTGAGAACAGCCAAAAAGCCTCCCTGAATGAATTGAAATATGGAAGAGTTGAAGAAGGCAGGGAGATAGGAGGCGAAAATGTCTCC
>PVJA010004486.1:0-58861 GCA_004027025.1 Myocastor coypus | reverse complement strand
CTACATAAAATCACACTTTACTTTCGGTTATGCTGCATATTCCAATTGGGAAGAAATGATTTAATTTTACTTTTTTTTTTTTTTTTTTCAGTGGTTAGATAAGTAGTTATTTGGGTGAAAAATACACCCAAATAAAAAGTCAAAATTTCTTTGTTCCTGTTAGCTTGTATTTTAACTAATCACAGGATTTTTTTTTTTTTGTGCTCAGAAAGGAAGCAGAAAATTTTACCTCATTTATGATAGAAGATAAAATCTCAACGAACACAGTGACCAGATTTTCATGTTGGAATCTTAAACAAGTTGTTAACAAATTCTCTCTAGTCCCAGTGTATCCAATTTCTAAGGACTACTGGGGATGATTCACTTATTTGAAAACAGTGAAAATCTAATAGAGGATTAATAATATAGCCACTGAAATCATTAGCTTTGGATGTGAGAGCTATTTTTCATTCCATGGATTTAGAAGGATGACTTATTTTTCCATGGAAAGAGTACAGTTCTCAAAAATATAGGAAGACAATTCGGTAGACAGTTGGAAATAAAAGATTTCCTTTAGGAGCCTCTTGGATTTTAAAATGGTGATTTGCTGGAAGCAAGCTGATTGGAAATGTTACCTGACTTGTATGTTAAAATGAGATTTAAATAATTGATTTAATGAGAGACAGAATATTCAGTTACAGAAGTAATTGGTTGGCAAAGCCTTTAGAACAGAATTACTTAGTCGTAGTTATAAAGGATTGCATCTTTAATCAGGGTGCTTAATTTGATTTCTTGAATGTATCTGTGGCTTGTCTGACAAGCTCTGTAACAAATGAGTTCTGAATTGGAGGAACTGATCAAAATGTAATCAGTGTCAATTGCCTTTGTTGTAGTTTATTACATACTGCTGTCAGTTGCTGTAATCAAGAAATGTTGATTTTTTTTTAATACTCCAGACCTTTGAATAATTTCTTCTATATGATGTTACGGCTGTGAAGTAACCATCACCTCCTGTTTAATGTTCAGCAAACCTGAGTCTAACTTTGAGTTGTCGTCTCTTCTTCATCCCAGCCACACTTAATATTTTGCAGGCAGCACAGGCAACTTCATGTGGCAGTCCCATTTTGATGGTCTTTACTATTTAGTGCTTGTAGAAACGAAGCGCTAACAAGATATTTTTTCTTCTTTGTATAGACACTTGAATATAAGGGAGAGGGGAAAAACTAAAACTATTAAGTGCTAGGTTTTGGGGTCGTGGTTGAGACATTGTTCAAGAGTGTGGGAGAAAATTTCTTGTATGATTTTCATCTTTTCTCCTTTACATGATAGGCATGCAAAAAACTAGGAAAGTGTTTATTGTTTACATGATGTCAGTGGTGGAGATGAGGATTAGAAGTTGAGATAGGTTTGTGGCACCCTTGCTTGGGGCAGCCTGCTTGGGGCAGCCTGCTTGCCATGATTGGCACAGACATTGAAGGAATGGGTAGGCTACCTGATAGTGTGCTCCTCCAGCTGCCAGGGATGCCGAGTGTACTGGCTAGAGGCACAGGGATCAAAACACCACCATACTCAGGGAGTTTGTCTCTCCCAACATGCTTTCTATTCATTTCAGCTCAGGTTGACTATCATTGTTCCTTGTCCCCCTACCCCAGTTCTTTTCTACCACACATCTTTTCTTTAAAAGTTACTGTTTAAATGGTATTGAGAAGCAGCACATCTTTAATACCTTTAGGACAAGAAAACTAGCTCAGTGTAAAGTGCCTGAAAGTGTTGTTACCCGTAAGTGTCCAGTAACTCTTTCCTGGATAAGTGTATACACAGAATTATCAGTGCAAAATGTTCCTCATAAGTGACCTCCCCTGCCTTTTTAGGTGGCTTTTCTTTTAAATTTATTAACTGATCCATAAAAATATAAAAATTATATGTATTAATGGGGTAATACGTTTTGATTCATGAGTACATGTATTATATAATGTTTTAGTCAAGTTAAACCATAGGTACCTTTTTAAGTGTGTTGGTGTTTTTTTTTTTTTTTTTTTTTTTTAATTTTTTGTACCAGGGATCAAACTCAGGACCTTGTGCTTGCCAGGCAGCCACTTAGGCCACTGAGCTATCTCCCTGGCTCATCATATTTCTCTGTTTTGGGTATTCATGTGTTATTCTACAGATAAATAGCATTATGGAAACAAACATTGAAATTGGGGTCAGTTTTGTCATCCTTTCCCCCACTGACCCGTTGCCATTCTTATAGTTGTTCTGATGTTAGTGGGTCCACCCTCTGGTTGCATTGTAATGAATAATGTCATGTGATAGCAGTAATGCCACCAAAAGCAAATTAAAATATCCCATGCCTGAGCCATAACTACTGAGTAACACCTTTAATATGATGTTATTGGTTATAATAGTAACTATTCATGAATAAGTGGAGCATTGGGATTTGAAATGTTATATTTCTGATTATTCTTCTAGTCCAAACCTCCACTACAGTTTTGATATCTGCTATAGTTTTTTTCTGAAGAGCTAGAAACATCTAAAGATGGAGCATAGCTTCCAGTATTATAAATTGTGTACATCTTTTTTGTAGGAAACCATAGGACTAATTTATTTTGGGTTTGGCTATTTAAGCATGGACACTTTATGAGCTCATCAGGAGGGCCTTTGAGTGCTGAAGGTTTTGATGAAGTTTCCCTTTTTTGCTTATTCACTAGATGTAAAAACTTGCAATGAGCTAGACCTGGAGAATTCCATAGACTGGGAAGTGAAGACCATCACAAGTGCCCTGAAACAGTATTTGAGGTAAGCTCCTCTTTCTTTGGACAAGTGATCTAAAACAGACTGTCCACTCCGTACATAGACAGAAGTTGTTAAGTCTTACTACAAAGCAGAAAATCTATATGTTATTTAATAGTGTTCCAGAAACCCAGGTAAATAGAAGGTGGACAAGAGTTGTCAAGTAAGTGGACAATTGAAATAGTTGTACTGCAGATGGAAGTTTTATAAATTCAGTGCTGTGAACCAATGATGGAGACTATTTGTTGAATTTCCTGGATTTTTTTTTTTTTTGTACTGGGGACTGAACTCAGAATCCTGTGCTTGCCAGGCACGTGCTTCTTCTACTGAGCTATCTCCCCAGCGCTTCCCTGAATCTATTTTTTTTCTTGCAGAACTAGGATTGAATTCAGGTCCTTGTGCTTGCAAGGCAAGTGCTTATTCTACTGAGCTGTCTCCCCCATCCCCTCCTTCCCTGAATCTTATATGTTAAGATGAAGATGATTTTTCTAGTTAGAACTTAATTAATTTGAACATGAGATTTGTAACCCTTAAGTACAAAGCCACTTAGGAAGAGGTTTATTTGATGAGGTTTTGAAGTATGTTTAAGTTGACCATTTATTATATATGTAAACACATAGGACTAGAGTTCAAAAACGGCTCAGTCGTTTTAGTGAGTTATTACTCTTTCTTTAAAAAGGGAATTTAATAATCAGTGATTTGGAGTTTAGTGAAGAATAAGTAGGTAGGGTAGGAAAAGAAGTGAATAGAAGACTGAAAGACAAGAATTCCACTCTTAACTGCATGCTGTAGCTTTCTTGAGGACTTTTATTTTATTTTATTTTTTCAGGACCAGGGTTCAAACTCATGACCTTGCACTTGCCAGGCAGGCACTTGTGCTACAGAGCTATCTCCCCAGCCCCCAAGGACTTTTATTTTTATGTGGCAAAAAAAAAGGCTGAGCTCCCCAAAGGCCAGTTATTTTAAATATACCTATAGTGGATTTTCATGTACAAATTATTTGAGTTCCAGTGAGCACATTAGAATCTATTTCTCTTATTTACTTACTGTTTTAAAAAATAAGTGAAAAATTCAAATATAGAAGGCAAGAGAGACTGATATGAGGACCCTTCATAACTCTGCCATATGGGCCAGGGAGATGGCTCAGTAGAATAAGTGCCTGCCTGGCAAGTGCACAAGTCCTGAGTTCAGTCCCCAGCGCCGTGCTTTTCTTCCGTGATCAACATCCTGTCTTTGCTTTTGGATAATACTTTATAAAGATTTCCTAAGGAATCATTTTACTATACCCATTAATCCTTGAGTGTATATCTCAAAAAATATGACTTTAGAAATGCAATTAGAATATAATTACTATACCTAAGAAAGTCAACATCTTCCAACTCAATTCAGTTTTTGCTGATTTTTGAGTCTGTGTTTAGTTTAAATACCACAGGATTTAAGCAGTGTTGACATTCACATTGTCTGCGTGTTTAGTTTCTTTTCACCTGTACAATTCTTCCCCTTCCCTCACTGTTGGCAGTGGTCCTGGGTTTTTAACTCTACTGGCTATTGAATCCTTGGCCTCACATATTTACGCATGTTAGGCAAATGCTTTGCCACTGAGCTACTGATTCAACCCTGAGGTCATTTTAAAACAGTATTTTCTGAATCTTCGAGCAAACTATATCCTTAGGGTTTCACTTGCAATGTGCTTGTAGCCATCATATTTCCTGCACTTTTAAATTGGTTGTCTTTTAAATCTGTAGTCTGTTAAATTCAGCTCATGATTGATTCATTGATTAATTTTAGGAGTCCATTACAGTAGAGCTGTATTCTTGCTTTTCTATGCTTTTGGGTGGTCAGTATTCTTCCATCATCCTACTTTGTGATACATTAATGTTTGTTGGTGAGTTCTTCATTACCTGTTTTTGAATATTTTAGTCAAGTATACTTTAGGCTATGATACTTTCTTTCCTCCTAAAAGCATTGTGAATTATTCTTACTTTTAGTTGGTAAAGGGATAAAACTAAGGCTACCTCTATAACCTTTAACTGATGGTGACTATGGTTTAGATGAAAATCAGATGACTGTCATCAGTTCTGGTTCTGGTCAGTATCCTGTGTGTCTAATTTGCTACAGGATCCTCAGTAACTGGGCTATAACTGCTATTGCAGTATTAGAACACTGTCTCTCAAGTAGAGAAGGCTTTGTCACCAAGGGGATGTTTGACAGTGTTGGCAGGTAGTTTGGGTTATCACACTTGCTAGAGAGGGCACTGCTGGCATCTGATGGGTAAAAGCAAGCAGTGGACTACTAACCATCCTGCAGGAAGTGAGAAGATAGCCTGTTTTTGTCCCTAAAGAACGACTTAATCAAAAATATCAGCAGTGATGAGATTTAGAAAGGTCATGCCAGGTAGAGGAAGGAAAGACTGAAGGAGGATATGAAAATATAGTGAGTTGGGCTGGGTGTGGTGGTGCACGCTATAATCCCAGCACTTGAGAGGCTGAGGCAGGAGGATCATTGCAAGTACAAGGCCCACCAGGGCTACAGTATGCTGCAGATCAGCCCTTTGTCTGAAAAAGACCCCCCAAAATTATCTGTCGATCTATGTATTTGCCTGTGTTAACTTGGCTAGGCCTGTGTTAACTATCTTCTTAGCAGATTGGCTTCAGATCCATTACACTACCTGGTAAACTCACACCTAGTATGAGTAAAGAAGTTGACCAAGATGACTCAGTTATAGGTGAAACAGTAAGTTAAAATGTAGTTCTTTGTAGTGCGTGGATACTTTTCCCCACCTTCACATGACTCATCTCTTTTCCCTTGCGGGAGGAATTAGCTGGGGCATCATTTTATCCAGTACATGTGATTTCATATTGGGTATTGATATTCTCTGAAGCTAATCTCTTACTGCCCGTGGTGTTGTTTTGCTTTTTTCTACCCCTTTTTCTCATTATGTTTCTTCATCCTATCGAGCGCTGCTGAAGCAAACGCTGCCTACAGAACATTAGGAGATGCTGTTATTGTATAACTTACTCCTAACAGCACACACACACTGGCTGACTGTAAGGAAGCCATTATCATAAGATGGCAGATGCCCTGGGAGATTGGAAAGTTAGGTTGTTGTTCTCCCCTGAATTATTTTTAGCAACTGAAAATGCAGTAATTAGGGTTTAATGATACTTTTTCTCTTGATGGACCGAGTGGGAGAAAACTGAGTTCTTAATCTACCTCCATGTTGACTATATAGTTCAGGCCAAAGTAAATGTGTTTCCTTCAGCTGGAGAGGCAGCAGAGGTGTGTGATGGTCATGGCACGATGGGAGGCAGCTGGCCCGTGGGGCTTGGGGATCCTGTGCCCTGGACTACAGCACCAGGGCACAGAGCTGAAATAAGGAGTCTCTCACCGAAAGGGATACTCTTGCTCTTGAGTTCTCACTGTATATTGTATGGAAGCCTGGAGGGCAAGGATGGAAGTGGTCTAGCCCGTGAAACACCAGACTAAAACAAGAAGTAAACTTGCAGTGTTTTGGAAAAGGCAAAGGCAAGGCAAGGCAGCGGACCTACGTACGGCATCGCCCTTTTTCTTGTACTGACTCAGGAGTTCTTTCTAGTGTTGTGAAGCCCTAAGTACCAGTCCTGAAGGATTTTTGTTACTGCAGACCGTGATGGTGATTTCCTACAATGTGTTCATTGCAAGTTTCTCATTGTGAGGCAACACACAAGCTCTTCTGTGATGTCTCTAGTAGAATGATTTTGCGTGGAGGAAACTTCCTTAAAGTCTGGAAATTGAAATGGGATTTTTTGGGGGAAGAAAGTGCCAGCCTAGGCGGATATTATGATTTATATACTCCAGCAGTTCCCAGCCATGGCTGAGAGTGGTGGCTTAAAAACATTCTTGGTGGAAGGCTGAGAGATGCTGCAACTCAGGCTAATAAAAATTGTATGAGTGACTTGGTCATTTTTATTATTGTTTCCTTAACATTAATGATATTTATTTCTTAAGCTGCATTGCATAGTCGGACAAGTGACAATGATACAGGTAGCTTGTAGAAGACATTTACACACATTGGATGGTTTTTCTAAGCATTCTTCTTTTTTGATGTGTTTGAGGCAGCACTGTGTAAGGCTCCTTCTGTGCCATGCGGTCTTTGTCTTTCTTACTTTCTGCTTGTCCATACTTTGAGATAAAACCTGTGACTTCTTTTTTGGCTTTCTTTGTACTGCTTTTAGACTGTGATGTAATTGATGATGTTTTTCTTTAAATGTGCAAGAGGAGAGAAAGCGAAGAGAACAGCCAATTCTTCACTCATGCTTTGTTTGTAGTCTTCTGTAAATGTGTTTGTTCTAGTATTGTACCAGCATGAGTATGTAATATTGGAGACCTAGCCAAGATTCCCAACTATCTGTATGAGGAAAGGATGAAATAAGTGACAGAGATAAACTTGGTAATGCATCAGAAGGGGCTGGGGGGGGTCAGTGCCTCAGAATGGGCAGAAACAAAGACGCTGGGTATGCCAGCCACTGTACATTGGCTGTGTACAGTGACGGGAGTGGCCAGCGGAAGATTCAAGGTTGCCAGAAGACTCAAGGCAGTGGATGATCCTGGGATAAGTCAGGAGGGCGGAGATGATTTTATGCTGAGAAGGATCTTTCCCTGGAGTGTTCATCTAGGCTATCCTTTCAGGGATCATTTCCATAGTGTGTTACTAAGTTGACTTTATCACAGGAATTGAATATCAGGACAAGTTTTTTTTTTTTTTTTTTTTTTTTTTAAATGCTATTTGCCTTAACACTAAACTAAAACAAAACCATGTTGTCATCAAAACAAATAATGTGGGGGAAAATTTTTTCCCACCAATAATTGCATTTTCACATGCAAAAAAGAATTAGAATAGAATCCATACATCCTAAGATTAACTTTAATCTTAACAGTCTTAGTTTATTCTTAGTGGGTGGGAGAGGATTGCCCATCCCTAAGGAGTTAGTGGGAAATCTCAAAAAAGAATGATAATGATAATTTCAAGCCTCCATTTATCCTTTAGGGAAGTATGCAAAATTAGCCTTTGTGAATTTATGGTCCCTAACGTGTAAAGCACTTATAAGTGTTTTCCATTTTTTTTAAAAAAACAATTTTGTTGAAGTGTAATTGGTATATAGTCAGTTATATATATATTGATGACATGTTTTGATGAGCTTGTTGTATTTATACATCCGGGAAACTACTACTGTAATGAACACAGGAAAATGGGCCACTCTCCTGATTTCCTCTTGTCCTTAGAAATGTCTGCTTTGGACCCCTTCCTTCTCATTGCATCATCTATATTGTTTTATGTCTTTATAGTTCTGTAGTACTAAGAAATTTTAGACTTTTTCACTTAATTACTAATTAGACAATCAACTACCTCATAGCTTGTTCTGATTGTTCATTTGAGCTACAAAGCTAATGGTCCAATGTATAGTTATACCATTATTTTTTAAATCCCTTATCCTGTTTGTAGTTAGTAATAGCTTTTTGATATTATACATACTATTACAACCATGTATGGATAAATGTTCGAAAGGATATTAGATTTTATTTCTTTTGGCTAAATCTTATCTGGCTCATCTGGTAGATGTATGCTTAATTTTTGGAATACTGACAAAGTTTTTTTTTTTTCCTTCAATTTTCAGTGTACTTCTTTACATTCTAGTCAAGTGTGCATAAGAGTTCATTTCTGTGAGTCTTTGTGAACTGTTGTAGTCAGTCAGTTCAGCCATTTTAATAGGTACTATTATGGTTTATGTCCACTTGTCCCCCCAAAGCTTCATGCAGTCATGAGGTGGGGACTTCTAGAGTTTAAGAGTTAATTCATGATCCACTGGGATTATGTGTTTTATTACTGATGGGATTACTGCTCTGAGTACAGCTGGGGTTATGAGTGTGGCCTAAGGTGAATAGACTGAGGCAGAGAGCCTGAATGTAATATAAAGAGAGACAGAGAGACAGACTCACTGTGTTGCTCTCTGCTCCGCTGGTTGTTCCGTTGCTTCTGTCGCCATTGTTGCTGTTCTGCCACCATGAACTGCTGCTCTCTGCCATGTGCCTCTCTGCCTTGGATCCAGCTGGGTATGGACTGAAACCTCCAGTAACTGTGAGCTAAGTAAACCTTTGCTTCCTTCATTTTGGGTGTTGGGTATTTGTCCCAGCAACAAGAGAAAAGTAACTAAGACAGGTACATGTTGGTACCTGATTGTACCTTTGATATGAACTTGGTAGTTGGTAGTAATGTCTAACATTTTACGTACACTTACTTGCCATTATGTTTTGGGATGAATTACCTGTTCATGTATTTTGCTCAATTTTTAATTACTTTTTGGGGGTGGTGTTGGTGGTGGGAACTGAACCTAGGGCCTCATGCATTGTTGGGAAATACTCTAGTTATCTACATTCTCATTCCTGTTTTATGTCCAATTAAGAAAAATTGGTTGTCTTACTGCATTTTGCAAGATACTGCATTTAAATATTTTAAATGTAAGTCCATTTTGGATATGTTTTATAAACATTTACTTCAGTGTATAGCTTTTCTGTTCACTCTCTTAGTAGTGTTTTTAAAGAGAAGCTTTCAATTTTGGTGAAGATTAACTTGTCACATTTTATTTACTGCATGCTATATATCAGAAAATTTTAACATAAAATGTGAAAACTTCGATTTAAATTTCTTCTAGATGTCTTATAGTTTAGGTTTCCAAAAGATTTATGATACATTTAAAGTCCATTTTTGAATAGGATGTGTGGTTTCTAGTTCTTTTTTGCATGTAAATATTCAGTTGTTCTAGTATCATTTGTGTGAAGGATTTTTTCCCCACATTATTTGTTTTGATGATGACATGATTTTCTTATATTTTAGTTTATTCTTTTTTTAAGAATATATTTAGTACAAGATCTATAGAGTCTCACTACATAGATTGGACTCATAATGATTCTCCTGTTTTCAGTCTCCCAAGTGCTGGGATTACAGGTGCCCTACCACGTCCAGTCTCAATTGCTGTTTTAGCCTACCCTGGGGGTGGGGCCAGCAAGGCACACTGGGGAATCCAACTCTGGCTGCTGTGCTCTGTCTAAGCAGGTGCTTTAATTTGTTGAGCTATCTGGCCAGCCTCTTTTTTTAGGTCATTCTTAAGGCAAATAGCATTTTTTAAAAAAAATGCTGTGCTGTTACCAGATTTCTGTGACAAAGCCAACTTAGTAACATACTACAGAAATGATTCCTGAAAATACAGCCTTTATAAAACCAACTTAGTTATGATCTGTTTTATGTATCTTGTTGAATTAGATTTATTACCATTTTATTTTGACTAGTTGCGTCTGTGTTTATTCATGATATTGGTTATCATTATAATACCATTAATTTTGGTATTAATGTAATAATTACCCACAGTATGAGTTAGAAAATATTTCCTCTTCTTTGTGGAAAAATATGTATAGAACTGATGTCTTTTTTCTTCCTCGTTCAGTAGGATGTGCCAGCACTGTCATCTGGTCCCAGAGTTTTCTTATAGGCGGATTAACTCCGAATTTTTCTAATACATGCAGAGCTGCTTATGTTATGAGTCTTTTAAACAACATTTATTGATTTTACTTGTTGAATTTATAGGCATAAGATTCTTGTTTTTCCCTCATTTAATATTTTTATTGTTTAAATTTAACAGTGGTTATATTACATATTTTCATCATCAGATCAGTTTAGATTAATAGATATAGGTATATAAGATTGGTCAAACAAACATTAACACATTCAATAAACATTACTTTTTTTTTCTTTTCGCCTTTTTTTAAAAGTTGACACATTACATATTGTCATAAGATTCTTTTTATTCTCTTTAATATAGTCTGTAGTTCTCTGCTCCTCCAGCTGGCCTTTGGAAAGGTGAACTTTCTTTAATATGTTGAAAGCCTGCATGAATCTTTTGTTCTTCACATTAGTCATTTCTGTTTATTTCCCTTAAAAATTTTTTTTTCTTTGTTTTGTATTTTATGGAAGGGTTTACAGGGTGTTCAGGGTCTTACTACTAGATTGAACTCATAGTGATTCGCCTGTTTATAGCCTCCCAAGCGCAGGGATTACAGGCAGGCACCACCATGCCCAGTCTCTGTTGCTCTCTCGGTGTGCCCCACGGATTGAACCCTGACCCCTGTGCCTGGTTGCAGATGCTTTAATCCGCTGAGCTATTTGGCTGGCTCTTCTTTTTTATTTCCTGATTTCTTTAGCTAGATTTACTAGTTGTGCTGATCATTTCAAAGAGGTATTTTTTAAGTACTTCCTTTCTTTTAAAATTTAATCACTTATGTTCTGATCTTTATTTTTCACTTTTGAGTTTGATTAGCTTTTCTTCCTTGCTGTATCTTCAAAGTACAGTTGTTGGTTTAATATATTTTCTTCCTTTGTCATGTATCAAGCATTATAAAATTTCTCCTAACTACTGCTGTATCAGCATTCTCAGAATCTGGTGTTTTATTTTCATTTCATTTAGTTTTAGATGCTTTCAAATTTTCCTTTATTTGTGGGTATTCAGCAATCCTTCTGTTTTTTCTTTTTTTGTGGAAACGAGAATTGAACTCAGGCCCTTGTGCTTCCCAGGCAAGTGCTTAGTCTACTGAGCTATCTACCCAGCCCCATCTTTCTGTTTCTGATTTTTAATTTTTAGCAAGGAACGTACTGTGCATGACTTAGATCCTTTGAAACTTTGATTTATTTTATGATCAAGAATATTGTTTATTTTAGAAGACAAACGTTTGGTGTGCACTGCAAACGCTTATTCTTCTGCTCTGGATTGGAGTGTGCTATTGGTGAAGGACATGGAGATTAGGTGAAGCTGGTTGATAGCTTTGTTCAAATCTTCTGTATGGTAACGTGTTTTTTTTTTTTTTTTGTCCACATGTTTTAAGTGTGATTGTAATTGTGAATTCATCTATTTCTCCCTTGCAGTTTATTAACTTTTGAGTCATATAGTTTGAAGTTTTCCATTGGATCCAGGAACATTTCATTTTCTTGCAGCTTCTTGAGTTGAACTTTTTATCAGTGTTAAATGAGTATTGCCCCTGGTGGTATTCTTTGTGCATATGGTTAATATGTTTGTATGTGTGCCTCTGGTTTTCATTTTAAATGTTTGAGGAGGAATTTCTGGACTATAGAATTTCAGACTTGCAACAGTTCTTAGTATCTGGCCAGATTAATCTCCAGAAAAGCTGTGTAGTTTGATACTTACCTGTTATCCACATTTTTATAAAATTTGAAGATCTGCTTCTCTAAAATTTAACATATTGACTAAGTTTACTAAACTAGAACATTCTGTTGATCACAGTATAGAATATACTACCTGTTACATAATTGGTTTTCTAGAAAATTAAAATGTCACGTATATTCTTAAATTACTGGTTTAATTTATAACTTTTTGGCATAAATTAAGTCATAGCTTTTTTCATGTTTCTTTATCATGTAGGTACGAAAATAAAATAATTTTATATGGGAAGTTCTTAAGAGGGGGATATTTGGCTTACGTCGTCTGTCAGGGCCGTCCCCTCTGTGTCTGTCAGTTGCCTGCCTGCCAGTTTGCCTGACTCTCCCTTCCGTTGTCACTTTGTCATGCTCTCACACCTTCTCTGTCTTACTGGGGATCCAATCACGGGACTACTACTGAACCACTCCATAACGCTTCTCTGTGTGTTTTTATGATCTTGTTGATTAACATCTTCACAATTGTATCGCTATATTTGGTTAGAATTTTTCCTTTAAATATAAGTATGGAAGGAAGTCACGTATAGCAACTAGATGTTCATAAAGGTGCTTTCCAAGGTTAGATATAATATAGCTGATGGGATTTGTGGCTGTTTAAGCTTTGATACTGCCGGTATAGGTGGCAGTATTTTATATATATTTGGGGTGTATAAGATATTCCCTAGGACACTTTTCCACATTAACAAGAAATGCATAACAAATTTAATACCTTTTATTAAAAAAATAAACACTTAGGTGACCTGTTTGGATTTGTCTGGTAATTCTGAGCTATTCTTTTTATATAGGAGTCTTCCAGAACCTCTCATGACCTATGAATTACATGGAGATTTCATTGTTCCAGCCAGTAAGTATTCTGTAGTGGGTACAAAGTTTTATGCCTTGCAATGTATACAAACTAAAAATTTGCATATGAAAAGCTTCTTAGGGTTATTGTGTTTTATTAAAAACAGAAATCACTTTAGTAGGTGGCTGATTATTCCTTTTGGAAAATAAGACAGTGCACTTACTCATTTATTTATGAATATTAATTCTTCTTTACTGTGTGAGTCATTGGTATACTAGATATGTAGAACCACGACAGGATTCCTGACCCCAGGAGCCAGTTTTGTAGCAGGGATTGGGGCATATGTGCTTCTTGTTATACTATAAAATACATAGTAATTGCATGAACAAAATGCTTTTAGAACACAAAGCATTTAGCTTGGAAGAGGTTAGAGAGATTAGCTGATCCAAGGAGAGATTAGTACATTATAGTTTACAAAGACATTTGAGTTGAAATTATAGACACAAGGAATAGTAAATGATGCCAGAAGCCCAAATAATATTTCATAGAATGAAATATATCTGATAGAATGTTAAAAACAAAAAGCATGTAATCAGTGGAATTTTATTTTATTTTCTTGTTTCAGAACTTTTGTTTGTTTATTTTAATGGCCGGCTCAGCCTGCCCTGAGGGCAGGGCTGGCGCAGCATGTGGTGCCAGGGATCGAACTGCGGTCCCTGCAGCTGCCTGAGCTTTCCTAGGCAGCAGGCGCTTTAGACCATTGAGCCATCCTGCTGGGCCCCTGGAATTTTAATTTGTGATTAGATTTTGAGTCATACTCAAGGTTTTTTGTTTTTTTTTTTAAATCATACAGCTTACTTTTTTATAATTGGTACATTTTGTTTAATCACCTGAGTCTTCTGAAGTATTATGGTATTGGGTATTCAGTATTTAAGGTAATGAAAGTTGAGACATTTTAAGTAGACTACCAGGTTATAGGGAACAGAATGTAATATCTAAAACCCTAGTTCCCCTGTCTAAAGCCACCAGTATTGGTTTGCACAGGTGTGTTGACAGTAGCTGGAATCATATTTTAATTTCCTTTTATTTTTTCCCATTGGATGTGTTTCAGAGTTCAATCTTTTGAAAAAGTTAGAGCAGTCCCTTTAGGTCCTGTGTGCCTGCTGCCTGAGCATGGCATTAAAGGTTGTCTTTTTGTGAGGTCTTTGCTCCAGTCAGGCTAAAGTTACTGGTACATAGGAGAGGCCAGCAGTGTGTAGGCATCCTTGGAATATAGCAGTGAAACAGATACTTGGAAAAGGCAAGACTATGGTTCTGTTCAGTTTTGTGACCACGTGGATGAAGAGAGGACCGCCCCCACCCCCATGTGTGTGCTTGGGAGCACGCTTAAAGAGAATTTATGTGATCAAGAAATCAAGAAAGTTGGGGAACGTTTTCTTGGCAAAAACTAAAGCAAATGCTTAGTTGTTTTTATTTCTTTCCTGTGAATTTTTGCTAAACTAGAGAAAGACACATTGAACTTAGTTGGAGGACAATTGTTTCATGTTTGCCTTAGAGACTGGAAAAAACAGTGGTGTCGGCTTTAATCTAGAATCCTTGGAGAATTGGAGAAAGATAAAGTGATTATGGAATAAAGTTTTAGATGATCAAAGGTTAGTGTTACCAATACTATCATACCTAAAAGTGTAAAAAAAATCTGTGTCACATTCTAGTATCAGTGGATTTTACTAGATGAGGAAGTTCTTACCTTTAAGAAACTTTTTGTAATTTATTTATTTATTTATTTAGGTAGCAGGAATTGAATTTAGGATCTTGTGCTTGCCAGGCAGATGCTTAAGCTGCTGAGCTATCTCCCTAGCCCAGAGGAACTTTTTAAGAGATAATGACGTCCAGGTAGATTTTATTGTAGGTATATTTGAGCTAGGAAGAATTGTACAACCAAAAGAGATTGGACCAGTACTTTGTTTTCTGACTGTGGTGACTCTAATAATTTTCAGAGTGAATTAAGTAACAGGACTGTTCCAAAACAGTACTGTAGCTGCTGTAATTATTGGCCAGGGCCATGCCAAGTTTAGTTTTCATTGGAATGTAACCTTATTTAATGAGAAAAAGCACATGTACTAAATTGATTTTGTTTTAGGATCCAAAGATTCCAAGGTAGAGTATAATTTTCCCTGCTTCTGATGAAGATGGTAGATGGTAAAGCCATTCTCTGTACTTATGAGAGAATGGATTGCTCAAACTTTGTGTATATGTTGAATACTATTGTTACAAAATGGGTATTGTGATTTAAGCTCTCATTCTCTATTTTTTTAAATTTTATTTTTATTTATTTTTAATTTTTATTTATTTATTTATTTTTTGTTTCAGAACCTTTGTTTATTCACTCATTTTTATGGCTGGCTCAGCCTGCCCTAAGGGCAGGGCTGGCGCAGCCCTGAACCGCGGTCCCTGAAACCGCCCAAGCTTTCCCAAGCAGGCGCTTTAGACCACTGAGCCATCCCGCCGGGCCCTCTCATTCTCTATTAACAATGGCAACTAACAGTGGCACTGCTTACCTTGTTTTGCTGATCCCTAAAGTTATCTACCATCACCAGTCTTTCTTAGTGCCTCTCATACCAGCATGGAAACTTGAGTTCTGATTCTTCTCCATCATGTGCAGTGGATCCCATCTGTTCTGTGGCCTTGAGCTTGTCTCTTCTTCTCTTCCTGCTATGAATCCTGGTAGTTTCCCCCACCTCCTTTTGTTTTCTGTCATCAGTTATTTTCCTGTAGTTTTCTTTTGAGAACTTTAAAGTTAATTTCTTGAGTTCATTATACAAATTTCATTTTTATATTGTTGCAACACCAAGGACAAACACTGAAATGAAAACCATAGTTGGGGATAGATTTGATGGGCTTTGATTGGGATTGTTTCCAGAATATCACACTCTGATTTTTTGTGGTCTGAGATTTATATGAGATAAGCAAGCAACAAGTACGGAAGGAGAATGGCTTCTCATTTGGGGATTGGTTCACACAGCCTGCGTTGTGGTGAGCAGCTGTTTCTAAGAGACAGAAGCAACCAGAACTGGAACAGAAACTGTTAGCTGGGCAACTAAGAAACTGAAGTATACTGAGGGGTGAGGGGCCGTTTTCTGTTACATTGTCCTCTCAAAAAGCCATATTTTTATTCTTGTTAAAAAAAAAAAAAGGTACTTCCTGGCTTACTACTGAACGCTAAATCAGTCGGAAACTAATTGTTTTTCTTTCAGAAAATTGAAATAATTAAACTGTTAGCTAGTTTGTTCAAATTATTTAAAGGAGTGCAGAGGCCGTCTATTTTGTGACAGTCCTAATACAGTACTTGTTTTTGGTGTAGAAATTTATATCAATCCAGTTTGCTTGGTTCGTAGATGGAATGCAAATGATTGTGCCCACCATTAAACTTAGAGACTTGGTACATCATTTTGGTGAGCATGGAGCTCTGCGTCTGGGTTGCACTCATATTAAACCTAGGACATGCAGAACAACTAAAGATTTTTTTCATATAACCTACTGGTTTATATGAAAAAAGTCTCTTAGTGGCCACACCAACAGCTTTGTATTGCTGTGTTGAGTATGTCTTTCAGTAGTAAAGTTTTCTGCGAAGTGAAATCAGTAGCAACAAAGATCTAGAATCATTTCTGATGAGGAACATAAGCACTGTAGGGTTGTTGCTTTGGTGTTCATTAACTAGAGTGCTGTATCCTTGCTGGTAAATATGAATAGGGAATAAGGCAAAATCATGTGATTCTTGGTGGGGAAGTATTCAGAAACTGGGAACTAAAGAAATAGAAGGTTTAATGGTACCCGTGTCTCTTAGTGTAATGTATTCATTTCATAGTAGACAGAGACCTCAGGAGAGGTAGAACAGTTGATGTCTCATGGTTGAAGCTGTGTTGTCCTTTGGGAAGTGCTTCCTTAAATTACAGCATGACTGTCTGAGTTACTCTTCTCTCATTGCTGGGGCAAATACTAACACTCAAAATGAGGAAAGGAAAGGTTTATTTAGCTCCCAGTTGCTGGCGGTTTCAGTGCATATTCAGCTGTCTCCAAGGCAGAGTAGCACATGGCAGAGAACAACCTTTCATGGTGGCAGCAAAGAGTAAAAGAGCAAAATGGAGGAGTAGCAGCAACAATGCCAATAGAGAGGAAGTCCGTCCCTCTGTCTCTTATGTTACGTGCAGGCTATCTGTCCCAGGCTGGGTGTGGCACTCACACTCATAAACCCAGCAGTACTCAGACCCATAATCCCAGTGGATCATGAGTTAATCTCAGAACTCTAGATGTCTCCACCCCAAGACTACAAAAGGCTTTGCGGGGACAACTAGACACAATCCATAACAATGACTGACAACATTTCAATATTAAATATGTAGCATTTTTTGTCCATGTGTCTTTGAGATGTTCTAATAAATGTGATCATATCTATCAGTCTTTTAGTTCTAATAGTATCATAAGCAAATAGATATTAAAATATTCTAAATATATTTCCAGTTTCAGACTTAAAATCCTTTTTTAAAATTATGGTTAACTCAATTCCCTAGCAAATTTCAGGAATTTAGTATATAATTATTATAGATTTTTAAAAGGTCGGTCAAGTTTTGTTATTACCTTGTTTTGTGTGTGCGGTACTGGGGATTGAACTTAGGACCTTGCCCTTGCCAGGTAAGTGCTTATTCTACTTAGGTATCTCCCCGGCATCTCAACTTTTGTTAAATAATATCAATTAAAATATAATGATACATAGAACATAAGCAAATGAAGATAACGTTTTTGTTTTTCCTTTGTGTTCTCTGGATTAACCCAGAGTCATTTACTGAACTACATCTCTAGCCTTTTCTGTTTTTTTAGTCAGAGTGTCACTAAGTTGTCTATTCCTAGTTCAAATTTGTGCTCCTTCTGCCTCAGTCTCCCAGAGTAGTAGGATTATAGATGTGTGCCTAGAGTAATTAGTTTTACAAGGGCATAGAAAGGATTTAAAATGTCTGTTAATAGTTCTGATTAATGTCAAAAATAAAAAGAAAAATGTATTTTATTTTAGGCTTTACTGAAATTCTTTTTTAAACATATATATGTAAAGATAAAAACCTTGGAGAAAGATGCATGTTTGATTGTAAAGAATTGTTTGGGGCTAGCAACACAAGGATTCTTAAGAAAGAAAGTGAAACGTTTTGACTCTTGGACTGAGTCTACTATTTTTAGAAATAAAGGATCCTATCCCTAGAGAACAGGAAACAATTTCTATGGCTTGTTTCTTTCTTTCTTTCTTTTTTTTTTTTTTTCTTCCTTTTTATTAGGGAAGAATCTACAGGGTGTTTAGGGTCTCACTACTAGATCTCGACTTGTAGTGATCCACCTGATAACAGCTTCCCAAGAGCTAGAATTATAGGCTTGCACGACTGTGCCCAATCTCAGTTTCTGTCTCAGTGCACCCTGGTGGCGGGACCAGCACTGCAGGCCCAGGGATCAAACCGCCAACCCCTGCTCTTGCTTGCAGGCAGTTTAATCCTTGGCTTGTGTTTCTGAGTAAGTAATGAAGCATAAAAAATTTAAACTATTCTTTGGAGAAAGGTACTGATTAATATTAAAATAGGCTACTAAGTTACAAGTTTTTTAGTAGAGTTTTCAAAAATTTTTAGTTTTTGAAATATGCAGTTGTCATCCTTTCGAAATCCTTTGAAAATTTTTAACTGTTCCAGAGTTCTGCTTTAATTTTTTTTTTTTTAATCAAAGCTGTAAAATGAAATTTTGTTTCTGTTGCTTTCATTTTACTTAATGCTGATGAATGTCCTGGTCATAACTCCAGATGTTGAACTGGGCTATAATTTATCATCTAATTTTTTATGTGGTTGTGCTTCTGTTTTCAATAGCAAATTTATTCTAACATTTAAAAGTTTTTTGTTTGGTGATAATGACCTTAACTTTTATCTCTGCTATGCTTCATCAGATGCCTTTTAGTTTCTTAGCTTCTTCAATTCCAATTCTTTTGGAGGTAACTGCAGGTACTTTTGTAAAACCTGGTTAGTGCCTCACTGAAATAACTGTGACTTTACAGCCATTGGGTGCTATTTGAATGGTCTGAAAGTTGATAGCATGGCATTCTGCTTAATGTCATGGAAAGTGCATGAAGTTAAATTCTACAGCTTACTTTATGTTTAGGTTTCTTATGCCTTATTTTTAATTTAGGTGAATTTTGTCAAAGTGTAACATAACATATGCACAAGTGTGTATAATTATTGAATATCATCAAAGTGAAAATAAGCTTGTTATCATCCTCGGGTCAAGAAATCATAAACATTATGAGAACCTCGGAAGCCCTTCATCACTGTCCACCCTTAGGAAGTGTGAGGTGTGACTGCTGTTCTGACATTTCTGGTTGTTGGTGCATTTACACATTGTATGAGTGGAGTCAGGTGAAAAGGAAGACTCTGATCTGGCTGCTTCGTGCTCATCTTGTGACACTCATCCATACTGTAGGAAACATTCGCTGGTCCATTTATATTCATAGCATTCCACTGTATGAATAGAACACAGCATGCTAGTGGTTTTATGATTAATGGACATTTGGGTTGCTTCCAGTTTGGGGTGATTTCAAAGATTGCTGCGTGAACATTCTAATGTGTGTCTTTCTTTTTTTTGTTTTTTTTTTTGCGGTTCCAGTGATTGAACTCAGGACCTTGCGCTTGCCAGGCAAGCGCTGACTCTAGTGAGCTATCTCGTGGCCCTAATGTGTGCCTTTTAATCGGTATTGATTTGCATGTCCCCTTGTTACATATGAATAAAGTGGAATTTGGGGACCATAGAGCATTTTATTCAGCTTTAGTAATACTGTTGAGCTCTTTCTCTAGAGCAGTAGTGCTATTTAATCATTTGCATCTATGCCTGAGGGTGTAGCTCAGTGGTGTAGAGCCTGTGTTTGAGAACCTTGGTTCTATCTCCAGCATACCCTGCCCCCCAAATCCCTCCCTAGTCAGCATATGAGAAATTTGAGTAGCCACAGACTCATAGCAAAGCTAGTTCTCATTAAAAGCTCCTCTGGTGAGTTTCTTACTATTTTGAAAAAGTTTCTGGGGCTCAGGCAAAAGGGCCTGAGTTCAACCCCTGGTTCTGCCAAGAAAGAAAGAAAGGAAAGAAAGAAAGAAAGAAAGAAAAAGAAAGAAAGAAAGAAGGAAAGAATTGTAATAAAGGTTTAGGTACATTTTTATGCATACTGCTCCCATGTATAAACCTTTTGTGAAGTTCTCCTCTAGTCTTCTGTCTGCTTTGCTTTTGAAGGACCTGGGACAACTCCTTCACCATAGAGCTTATGCAAGCCCTCCCAACTAGCCACCATAGGCCTGCCCTTTATAGCCCTGGGTGGCTTTCCATGCCTTTCTTTTTTAGGACAGCAGAAATACACACTCTTTTCCTTCTGAACTATACATTTATTCCCATATCTTGCCACAACTGATCAAGTCATGCTGTGAGGCCCTTAGGTTTAGAGCTTTAGCATGTCTCTGGGAGATCCAGGGAAAACATTGATAGGTAATCATCTGTTCCCTGTTAGCTGACTTGCAGCCATCCTGGGCGCCTTGTGTGTGACTGGGCTTCATCAAGTGAGCCATGAACTGGCTTGCAGTGTGCACAGAGGCAGAAGAAGCTGTCACAGCTGTCTGCTCCCAGACACAAGCTGGGAGAAAGGTGATAATTTCAACAACTAAACATTACTTTATAGCCAAGGCTGGGGCATTAGAAGATCAATAATGGTGGGAATGATAGGCTTTCTTTTCTCTTTTAAAGGTGGCAAAGTGAGGTTATATTGCTTTTAGATCTCTCATAGATATACTGTCACAGTTGTGGTTTGGGAGAACACATTTGATTCTCTACTAACTACTTTTACTTCCTCTTCACAGAAAGCGGCAGCCCAGAATCTCGTGTCAATGCTATCCATTTTTTGGTGCACAAACTGCCAGAGAAGAATAAAGAAATGTTGGATATTTTGGTGAAGCACTTAACAAAGTAAGGCTGTTTTCCTCCTTTCATATTCTCCATGCATCGTTCTCTTGCTGGAGCCAAAGCTCTATATACAATACCACGGACCACTGTTGGAAGGGGAGGCTGGATGTTTGACTGGTTTTGTGTGTTTTGGGTAAAAGTGGTGAAATATGACGTTTCCATGAAGTTATATAGTTATTTTCTTAACATCACTGCCAATAATTCAGGGTTTGATTTGAAGTGAAAGAGTTTGATGTATTTATTGCCCATATGCAGGTTCTGGAACTGGAGCTGTTAGACTGTTAGCAAATGTAGCTTGATTTCACACCTGTCTAACTTTTTTCAGGTTGATTGTGGGCTTTAAGTTTAATCCAGTAATGGGCAGTTATTTTATGGGGCTCATTCTTTTTTTTTTTTTTTTTTTGTTGTTGTTGTTCCATTTTTGAAAAGCAAGCAAAATCTAATTATTTTGTGGGGAAATTAGCATTGTTTTCAAATCTAAATGATCATTTAGAGCATAAATTCTAGCAGTGAAAGAAGGCAAGGAGCATTGTTCTAGAATTCTTACAAAAGAAAGGCTGAAGGCTTGAGGATCTTGGAACTTGCCTGAAATGTAACTGTTTCATTTATATGGATGAAAAAATATTTAATGCCTTCTTTAGTGCCAGCAGATACACATTTGAAGTGGATAAAGTTCCTTCATGAAGCTTACTTTCTACAGGGGAAAATGCAAACAGATAATAATTAAAATACAAAATAATTTCAGATGATAAATGGTGAAAACCCCCTACAGTATGTAGTCTGGGGAAGGAATATATGCTCAATATGAGACTCTACCTAGATCTCTTTGAGAATGAAATCTTGGTGTTGAGACTTGAATGGAGAGGGGTGAGTCAGTATTGTATGCTGTATAATGATATGAGCAGGGTGCTCTGACCAAGCCGTGCAGGCTGGTGAGGCTAGTTCTTGCCAAGGCACAGTGCCAATAGGCCCCAGAAGTGAGAATAATGACCTGGGGCAAAACTGGCTGTTGTAAAGTGTGCTGGCAGCAAGCTTAGCACATTCAGGGATTGAGAGGCCATTGTGACTAAAGCATGTGACAAGTAAGAGAGCAGCTGGGGCCTCAGCATGTATGTAGGTGTGGTTAGGCCTGAGTGTGTCAGAGGTAGACACCAACTGCAAGTTGAGTTTGTATGACTTTTCCTGTGTTTGAGGGGATAGAATTTAGAATTCTGTACATTCTATAATTCTAACCCCCTAATTAAGCAGATCATTTTTATCCCTTCCTTCATCAATATTAGTGTTTCCAATCACTCCAAGCAAAATCTAATGACTGTGGCGAATTTAGGAGTGGTGTTTGGACCAACACTGATGCGGCCACAGGAAGAAACTGTTGCTGCCATCATGGATCTCAAGTTTCAGAATATTGTTGTGGAAATTCTAATTGAAAACCATGAAAAGGTAAAATGATTTTTTTCTTCCTCAAGAGAGTTTTTGCTTTTGTCTGGTCACAGTGTAATAAATTGTTACCCTCTGAGTTTTGTTTATCTCTCCACCATTCCCTCCCTCCCTTCCTGCTGTGATGGAATTTGTTCCTAACAAATTCTCTGATGCAGTTCTGTGCATTTGAATCTTACCTCGTCTTAAGAGAAATATTTAATCCAGATTTAAATGAATACTGGCTATGTGATAGTAAGTTGTTCAGATTTTGCTGTTGTTGTTTTTAGTCCTGTCCTTGGATTTCTCATTCAACTTCTGAGTGTTGCAGCACCCTTGAATTCTTGTTACAGTTAGAGCTTTGCAGTTTAAAAAATAAGTAAGGCAAAAAAAGTTGAAAGGGTATCAGATGGAGGAAGCGAAGTGTGTTTTCTGTAACAAGATAACAGATAATTAACTTCGAGGGAAGAAAGGGCTATTTTGGTGCCTGTTTTTAGAGCCTTTGATTTATTGACTTTGTTGCCTGGGGCCTGTGGTAGTGTGGGACTTTAAGACTAAAGTCCACAGAGGAGAAGCTTGTTACCTTTATGAAGAGTGGGAAACACCAGAGAGGGAGAAGGGGCAGATCCTGAGATCCGAAGCCTGATCATGTCCCCAGTGACCTATGTTCCTGCCTAGGTCTCACCTCTTACAGTTAGTACCATCTGAGGTCCAACCTTTAGCTCAGGGGCCTTTGGGAGACTCTCAGGACAGAAACTGTCAAAGGGCAACGGGTGTCACTGAATGTGTGGGGAGGCCAGGTTCTCCTTAGACCTGTTGGACAGGGTTGGCATCTATTTGCTTTGTAGTTGCAAAGGTCACCCATCCTAGCAGAGGACTTTCTTGCTTGGACTAGGTGGTACGAATAGCAAAGTAGAAGTTGCAGAAGGGAAAACCCCTTCTAGCGTCTAGCTACATGTCTGACTGGGTGGAGGGGAGGGCACATATTGCTGGGGTCAGGGTGACAACTTCGTACTTTTCCCTTTCACAATATCTATGGAAAACCCTGTTCTGTATTATTATTTTTTTGAGACAATGTTTGTTTATCTTTCTGAGCGTACCTTATGGTAATCTGATACATGTATGCAATGTGTAGTAATAAAATCAGGATAATTAGCATTTCTTGTGTTCACACAATCATTTTTATATGTTAGAAATCTTATACTCTTCCAGTTATTTTGCAAAACATCATAGACTTTTTCTTAAACATCACAGACTTTTAAAACATAATTATCCTTCAGTGCTGAAGAGAAACAACCAGAAGTAATTCCTTTATGCTGTGTTAAATGCCCTCTACTGAACTTCTGTCCACTTCTGCTTTTCCATGTCTAGTGACCAGTGTCCCATTCTGTTCTGTAGGCCGACTTACTGATTCCTGCAAAGGAGTGAAAAGGTGTGCTGTTTTGTCTTTCTGTCCTCACTTCACATCACATAATGACCTTTTATTCTACCCATGGTGTGTGTGTGTCTGTGTGTGCGCGCGTGTGCGTGTACAGGGTCTTACTGTGCCACAGCTCAGACTCGTGGTGATCCTCCTGGTTTATGCCTCCCTAGTGCTGGGATTACAGGTGTGGGCTGCCATGCCCAGACTCCTTCGCCAGCCCAGCATGCCCGAGGGTGGGGCTGGTGTGGTGTGGTGTGCCAGGGATCGAACCCTGGCCCCTGCGCTTACCTAAGCAGGATTTCTATATTTTTATGGTTGAATATTCCCTTGTGTGTATACTCCACATTTTCCTTTTCTGTTTGCTCCCTGCAGGACATCTGGGTTGATTTACATTTTAGTTTTTGTGAACCGTGAACATTTACAAGGTGTGATCAAAATATATGATGAAATGGTTAAACTTAAAAGAATTGCTACTAGGGCTGGTGAGTTCAGTGTATTGAGTGCCTGCTTACGCCTGCTTAGGCGCAGGGACCAGGTTTCAATCCCCAGGCACCACATGCCACAGTGGCCCTGCCCCAGGGTACACTGAGCCCACTACTGAGATGGAATGGGGGAGCACATACTTGTAATCCCATTGCTGGGGAGGCCTAAAACAGAGATGTGTAGTGAGACCCTGTATCAAATACATTTTTAAATAGTTACTACTATGGAAGACACATCGATATTAGTATCCCTCAAATTATCTTCCCTCTTCAAGCATACCCATCATTCTTGCCACTTTCTAAATCATTGTATGAGTCCTGTTTCTGTAGTATCTTTATAAGTTATGGTTAAAAAAATTGTGAATTCTTCTAGGTATCCTCTCAAAAGTGTTAAAAGACATCCACTCAGAGTGACACATGCAATCCTTGGTTTGTATGACTGCAGAATTTGTAGTAGGTGTACTGTCTTTGAAGTAGCCTTTATGACCATCACCAGATGAATGGATAGAGTGTGGCATATATACATGGAGGGTACCTTATGGTAATCTGATACATGGATAGCTTGAGTCATTGATAGGATCATGGATACACCTTGAGACATAATAGTAAGTGAAATAAGTGTGATCCACAAATATCGTGTAACTTCTAACTTCTCTTATTTGAAAAACAAAGTAATATTTGGTACAAGGTCTTGCTATGCGGCTCAGACTCATAGTGATCCTCCTGTCCCAGCCTCCCCGGTCCTGGGACTACAGGTGTGCCACCAGGCCTGGTTTCAGTTGCCAGCTTGGTGTGGGCCCCTCATGGCATGTTGTACTGGGGATCAAACCCAGGTCCTTGTGATGACCAGGCAGGTGCTTAGACCCCAAGACATTTCCCCAGCCTCAAAGAAATAATGTAAAACAAAATATAGACAATAGGAAATAGGAAGATCTTTTGCAGAGGGCATCTCGAGCTGGAGGAAGGGGAGAGATAGGGAAAAAAAGAAGGGAGATACATTAAGTACCTGTACCTGCTCCTCAAGACGAATGTGAGCGTTATGTTCTGAAAACTGGTAGGGTGAACGTTGTTGCCAGGTGCCATCCAACAGAGAGGCAGGTATCTTAGTTACTTTTTCTCAGTGCTGAGAATGTCCAGAGTTAAAGGAAGAAAGTTTATTTCAGCTCATAGTTCATAGAGATTTCAGAGATTCAAGCCAGGGTGGCTTCACAGGGGGAGAAACAGTCCATGGCAGGCAGGAGGCAGCAGAGTGGTGAAGAAGCAGCAGCAGCAGCAGCAAGCAAGCCTGCCTTTATATTCCATGTAGGCTACCTTCCCTTTGGGTTGTGCCACCCACAACTCAGGATGGGGCACCCTTAATTGCCATGTTATAGAATTCCAGCATCACCCACCTTAGAACTAGCCGCCTTAAGAAAACAGCACCTATAATTGCATGAAGCTTTTTTTGTGTGTGTATGTGTGGGATGTCTATACACAGGCTGTATCAGTAGGATCATAAGAACATGATGTGTCTTCTTTGATGTTGTTATTTGGGTCTGGCACCCTGGGTCTTCTGGCTCTTCCCTAAAACCAAAATGACTATGAAAGGTAAACGTTTTGGATCAAGCATAATATCCAGGCAGCCTCCACAGTATGTATTAGTCACCTTGCTTCCATTTTAGATTACTTTTTTTTCCTCTGAATTACTTAGGTTACTATGTGCTAGCAGAATTGGGCATTATGATAGAGATCAGAGAGCCTACAAGGCAGAAATATGTGATTTCAGGCCCTTGATAGAAATGCTTGTGGATCACTGCTCCAGATCGAGAATTTTCAACTGTATTGAACCATCAGAATCACCCCTGACACCCTTTTAAGTGGTTGCATAGGTGTGTATATTTGTTGAATTTTTGCTGTCATATGGATCACGTGAACCAGTCACCAAGGAAAGCAGTTGGTTTAGGGACGGAGCATCTCTTCCTTATTTGTTAAGATCTTAAGAAAGAGCTTGAAGCTAGGATATAGGTTTTGTTCACATGTAAGAGATGTTTGTTTATAATAGTTAAAGAAGGACTAAGTTAGATCCTTTGTTAGTAGTACGTCCACCCATGGCAATTTGTGTTGGATTCAGAATGTGAAGAGCTGGTATCCACTGAAATGCTTTTCTCAACCTTCCTGGGTGAATATGTGGATTTTGGGACACTGCTACGTTGCTTTGTTCATGAAGCCATCATGCATTGTTTGCTGCCTGTCTACACTCCCTCAAAATAAAGCTTCCACCTACTGAGAAAAGTAAAGATGCTGACTCGGAATTGTCCAGTTTAGCAGGATTAGCAGGAGCACACTTGTACTGTTAACTGTGGTAGATGGAGTTTTTCAGGGGCTGCAGACCTTACTCTAATCTTTTCCCACAGAAAAGCATACCATTCATGCCATTCTTCTCAGTAGTGCTCACAATTTTAGGAGTTCCTCAGCTTTTTTGAACCTTTGGGTTCTGAACTAAGAGCTTCTGGTTTAAAAAGAATAATCTTACCTGATCTGTCTTGGGACTTTTCTCAGTATGCTCTAGGTAAGATGTGATTTTCAAAAGCACCTTGGACTCTCTTTTAAGAGCTTCTGGATCTTGTTCCTTTCATTCAATTATAATTCACTGACTTGCTGATAACTTTTCTTATTTCTAAGATAGGAAATGCAAAAACTCTTAAAATGACCACTTATTTTTGTATTAAAAGGCTTCATGCCGGGCATGGTGGTGCACGCCTGTAATCCCAGCACTTGGGAGGCTGAGGCAGGAGGATCGATGCGAGTTCGAGACCAGCCTGGGCTACAAAAGTGAGCCCAAGGCCAGCCTGAACTGCATAGTGAGACCCTGTCTCAAAAAAAAAAAAAAAAAAAAAAAGGCTTCATATAAGCCTTTGAGATTGTGTTGTGTGCTAAATCTAATATGTGCTAGAATATGTGCTAGGAATTAAATTTCATAGCCTCTGGTGGACAGTGGTCAGTCTAGGGTGGGAGCTTCAATACTTTGCCAAGACTAATACACTGTGTAACTTACTGTCTTAGCTGACACTCTCTGCTAGCTTTTTGATGGCAGAGATCTTTTGTGTATTTAGGATTATACCTGACAAATATTAGGTGCTCAGTGCATATTTATCCAGTGCATTCACATTCAGCACATTTTGAGATAGTTGAAAGTAAGGAAATGAGACAGGCATAGAGTTCTATACTCCTTGTGGTGGACTGACAACTTCTAACACCTGCTGAACTGAACCAGCATAGTGTTTGCTGAGTGTAGAGGGCCTACCTGATGATTGTTGTCAACAGCAGCAACAATAACAAAAAAATTGCAGAGGAAGAAGATGGGCTCTTAGGGAGCTATTGATTCTCCTGGAGGAGCTTGTTAGGCTGGTTTTCCTCCAATGAGCATGGCTGTTTTCTTCTTTAAAGGAGCTTAGGAGCTTAGGACCTTGATGTTACTGAGAATGGCTACAGTTCACTTCAGGTTGGCTCTGGTCCTTACTCTGAGCATTATTTCCTAGCTGTGGAGGGGATACTATCCATGTCCTGGAGAAACTTGTAACACTACTTTCCTAATATAAACTTGGCTATTCTCATTGTTGGAGGAGCTCAGGACCTCTTTGTTGCTGTGGTACTTTTCTGGGGAGCTCTAGTCTTTGTTTTGAGCATAGCTTTCTGGCTCCAGGGTAGAGGGTAGATCTCTTAGCCTGTAGCACAGATCCTTCATCCCACTGGCACAGACTTTGTAGCTTTCCCCACTGATCTTAGGACCTGGCCAGCACAGATCTGTGAAACAGGGCTTCATGAGACATTGTTGTGGGCTGCTGTCCTTCAGTTGGACTCATGGGGATATTGTTATGGGCTGTAAGTCTTCAGCTGGATTCATGCTGTGGGATCCAGGCCCTAGCTGGATTCTTTTGATCTTTAGTGTGTGGACATATTTCTTGAACTCTTTTGAACTTGGCTTCTTGGAAGATTATTATAAAATAATGCTGTAAATTATGTGTTCTGTATTGTATTATTCCCCTTGCAAGCCCTAGCCATAATAGTCCCTTTGAGCAAGGTATATAGAGAGCATCACTTGAGCTCTACTTTCATTTACTGTTTGCTAGAGTAATGTCAACTTGAGGATTAATACTGCTCCTGCTGGAAAGTTAAGCTTGGAATTTGGTTTAGTGATTTTCTTTATCAGTATGGTAAATGGAACTTAAATGGGTGTGAGAATTTTTTTGTTTTGTTTTTGGTAGTGAGCAGTGGTGAATTTGTACCTCTGTTTATGGTCTTTTCGTACAGTGTGTTTAAATCTCATTTGTGTACAGTCAACCAGCTAGAGAGTTCGTCAAAAACTAGCTACTACTGAGTTTTAGAAAAAAAATTAGACTGTAGGCTTTGAAACAGTATTACAGTGGCACAGTTATTGTTTGACTGACTCTTAATTAGGCCTTCGCACAGTGTATTTGTGACAGTGTGGGTTGTGAGTCTTGTGGGTTTCTACATTGTATTTCAGCTTCCTGTTTCCTCATTTGACACTAGGGAAATTCGTGGTATTTGTGCTTGAATGTGATAATGTCACATTCCCCTGCATAACAAGTCTTATGGGAACTTCGAGGTAGGTTTGGTGAACTGGATAGCCCCGTTAGAGCAGGAAAAAGAGGCTGTATTCTCAATGAGGGTTTGTAAAGCTGTGTAGAAGGCTTTGGTAGAGTTCTGTTCCCTTCTGTGACTGCAAAGTGCTGTGAACATACAACTGATAATAACCTGATACTAACTAAAGTACTGAAGCATTGGAGAGGAGGTGGATATTGACTTGGATTCTTCTCTATATTCATAGGTTAAAGTTTGGAAGCAAAGGGTAGCGCAGCTTGAGGTGAGGGGTCTCAGATTGGATTAATTAACAATTCTGAGAAGTCAGATATCCCATCCTGACTCCATTTCTCTTCCCATCTGCTCTTATACATGTCTACTACCTGCTCTTTGCTCCTGATCTTTAGATTACAGAGCCTGCCAGGAGAAGGAATATTTATTCTGATGAGGGTGATTGTCCAGAGAAACTTCATGTGGACATGGGTATTTGTGTTTGATACAGGTTTCCCTTACAACAAATCCACAGATCTACCACAAAGATGTGATTTTGATTGAGAAGTGGCAAGACAGGGATGTAGTTCTCTTAGTTAAGTGCTTGGGTACAAAAAGTGAGAGTAAGGAGAAGAAAAGTTAGAAAGAATAGACTTAGGAGGAAGGAAAGAGTACAGTGATGGATGAGGGCACAGAAAGAAAATTGTGAACTGGAGAAGACAGGAAGGGCAAGGTGGGGTTAGTCTCCATGAGTGAACAGGAAATGGGAAGAAAGAAGAGGCGTGGACAGTTTCTTTTTCTCCCCTTCTCCCTTTCCCTCCCTGGGGTGTGAAAAGTGTTCTCTAGGAAAGCAAAGAGGAAGCTGCATACAATGAAAGCAAGATAACACTAGCTAGAGTTTGGAGTTAGCAGAGAACCTTTTGTTAATCTGCTTCAGAGACCATAATTTCTCTTGGCCTCTTGACTTTAAAAAAATTTTTTTTATAAAGTTCATATGTACTTCATAGGAAACATGCTACGTATGTTTTGGCTTCATTTACACATGACACATTAAGACGTTGTTTTAAAAGGTACATTCACAGGCCAAAATGCTGTCAAGGTCTGTCTTCATTTGCAAACCAGAAAAGTATGTTTCTCAGGTAGAAAAAGAGTGTTGTATGCTTTCCAAGGATTTTCAAGTGGGGGTGGAGCTTTAGAATTTGTGAGTTTTTATTGTTTTGTTTTTAAGAATGTATACTTGTTATACATTCATTCAGAGCAAACTGCACCCCCCCCCCCAGTATTTCTTGTACATCAGATGTGGAGGAAAGAGAAATTATGAGTCCCAAAAAGGGAAAGATGAAATGTTTGAAAGTGACTGGTGACAAGATTCATAGAGACTGAGTACACTCAGAGAGAAAGACAGAATGCTGCTGAGAGTTCAGGGAAGAATTTATTTCCAGTTAGAGTGAATCTGGCAAGTTTCCCTGAGTGAGTAGTTTGAATAAGTTTTAGAATAGAGTTTGAACAGGTGGAGATGTCTAAAGACTTTTCAGGTATGGGAGATCATGTCATCGAGAAGCACAGAGAGGAAGAATGTGTTCTGGGAACACAGCTCTTGTTGGCACATAGGCAAAATGGTGGGTGTGAGTCAGAAAGAGGGGTTGAGAATATACTTAGGAACTTTTACGTCTGATCTTACTATCTTCAAATAAACCATCTCTGACAGCTTGCTGTGATGGGAATGGTTGCACAAGGAAGAAGAGGAAGAAAGCCCAGGTGGGAGGTCACATGGCTGATAGCAATTCCAGGGTAAAAAGCATCTCTAGACAAAGTTCAGCCACTGATTTGTGGGACATCTCAGGGAAGTGTTAGAAGAATTCCATTGTGGAGAATGTTGGTATCATTCATAAAAATTGTGGAGAAGGGCATGGGTAGGAGTAGAATGAATTTAGGTTATGCTGTTCTGAATTTTAATTCTGACTGTACAGAAGGATAAACCCAGGAGACAGAGATGCAGCTCACAAAGTTGCAAGAGAGTTTACGGGTAGAAAGTGCAATGTTCAAGACATAAAATTGATACGAGAAAAGACTGACTGAAGTCTCATGGGTATGTGCTTTTTGATTTACTGTAAACAGTATGTGGATCATATAACTCGTGGGTTGATGTTTTATCTTTTCTATACACTTAAAATACATATTAGAACACACAAAACCCCCATTGTATAAATATATGTGAGTGTATCCTTATACACATACAAAAGTCTTTGTACATACATGTACCTTTGTTCACATGAGAGATGAGTTTATGGGATGCACAAGTAAAAAGTGACAATGTGCAGGTTGTAACTGAAACTATTGCATCCTGAAGTCTTTCCTTTCCATCAGTAGAATAAGAGTAGTGTCCTTAAAAAGCACCAGGTATTACCTGTGAAAGGAAAGGAGCCAGAAAATGCTTGGTGCATTGTCCAGGATGCCCTGTTGCCCAGGAGTGGAGAGAGCAGCTTGTGGCAGGGAGAAGAAGAGCCTTGAAGAAGGAGATTCCCCTTCAAAGCAAGAGCTGAAGTCACTTCATAAGGATGCAGTGAACATTCGGTAATGGGTGATAGTGTAGGCTTCCTTGCATGCTTGTCAGGTGGCCTGGCACAGCACGAGGTCACAGTTGACTTGGAAGGGAAGCATTAGGCAGGGCAGATAGTACCTGAGCTGTGTACATTTTGCTGATCCCTCTCATGGTTCTGGTACATATTAGCTACTATGCAGAAAGGGCAAGCTATAAAGGGACCCAAACAGGTGTCAAGTCCTTCTAGTATTACAGGGTCTCTGCACATTGAGAACCATTCTTACATCTTACCCATTGTAATGTCAGACATTAGGTTTATAATGTGACTCCATTTTTGCCTGAGAAATTCTGAAGAACTTTTGGTAAGCATCAGAGAAAATACTACTATCCAGGCAGTTTTTTCTTTTTCTTTTTTTTTTTTTTTTTTAGTTATATCTTTACCATTTTTTCATTACCAAAAGATATGCAATTCTTATAAAGTAGGGTATATAATGTTGCTCTTAAGTCAGAGCACTTCATACACTAACAGAATTGTGTACATTATATTTATCTCATGAGTGTTTTAAACTTTTCAATGTGAGTTGAAGAATGTGGCACTTGGGGTTGACTCCAGCCTGCATGGCCTTCCTGTACCTTGATGTTTATCTGTTTTTCAGTGGCTGAGTATAAGGATTTGCTCCAGTTCTAGCCTTTGTGTACTCTTTCTAAACTGCAAGGAGGCAATAGGTAATTGTACTTTTTCATAGAAAATATCTCCTTGGTGAGGACTATTTTTTTTTTTTTTTATCAAAGTAAGTGTTTGAAGTGAGTACCCTGGGAGGCTGTATCACATTGTTCTGAGTGTCAGTATGGAGGTCATTTGCAATAATCACAGTTTGTGGAAAAAGCCCCTTTGGGACACTGATACATCCTTGCTGGTGGTATATGTTGCAGAGTCCCTGGCTAGCCAGGAGATTCCAGTCATAGAAGATGGAGAGTAACACTGGATGAGTGAGTACGCAGCCAGCCTTCTGGGCCCACTACCACTTTTGCAGGTTGACCAACTGCCAATGGAGGATATCAGGAAAATAATTCCATCTCTGCCAAGAATGAAGAGCTTATTTTCTCCCCAAGCAATAGAATATGACAGCTGTTTATGTAGCATTTCCTTTTTTTTAGGTATCATAACTAATGTAGATATTATTTCAAGTACATAGGAGAGACTTTACATAGGCTATTTGAAATTAAGCCATTTTATGTAAGGGACCTGAGGAGCTCCAGAGTTTGGTATCCATGGAGAGGGTCCTGGAGCTGGTCCCTGGAGATAATAGAGGATAGCTCTGTGTTTCCTGCTGTGCTCACCCTATTAGTGGAAGCTGGAGCCAGGGAGCACTCAGTTCTAACTTGAGCCCTTTTAGTTATGGTTGTTTTTTTTTTTTTTTTTTTTAATTTTGAGACAGTGTCTGGCTGAATTGCCTACTCTGGCTTTGGACTCGGGTTCCTCCTCCTTCAGCCTCCTAAGTAGCCAAGATGACAGTTACAAGCTGCCATGCCTGGCTTCCCACCAGTCACCTTAATGGTATCAGTAGAATACGACATTATGGACACACAAAAGTATGTCAGAATGTATTCCATTACTCTTACTATTCTTGCAGCCAACTTCTGATTTATCTTTGCCAACACCTAGAAGAACACATTGTGGTGGAATGTGATTCCTCTTTCAGTCCCACCTTTTTGTCTCAGTAGCAATTACCTGTGAACTGTTATTCTTTTCTTCTTCTTCTTTTTTTTTTTTTGGTGATCTGCTCAGCCTGCCCTGGGTGCAGGGCTGGCATGGCATGGGGATTGCACCACAGTCCCTGCGCTTGCCTAAGCAGATGCTTTAGACCACTGAACTATCTCACAGGCCCCATGGATTGTTCTTGACAAAGGGCAGTTTATAGTTGTTGCTATAAAACAAAAAACAGTCTGCCTTCTTCCAGTTAGCTTCTGTCATCCTTTAATCCCTGAAATGCTGAGTGAGTCATGTGCAAACTATTTATCAGGTACAAAGAACCTTGCTGTTATAGAGCATGCTTGTCATTTAATGGGAAAGAGAAATCTTTTAGAAAAAAAAAAAATTCTGGGTCTGAAATGTTTCTTGATTTAGCTATGCTGGCACTGGGTTGCTAGGCAGCAACAGTTTTCATATGAGAGAAAAATAAGTGTCTTAAACAATAACAACAATAAGAGCAACTCCTCCTCCTCCTCCTCCTCCTCCTCCAAAGTTTCTGAAAGCCTTACATCTCTCTGAATAGTGACTACTCAGTGTAGAAGTTAAAACTATACAGCAAGAATTTTTACTGGGAAAATTTCAGAACCTCACACCTGAGTTTTATGATTGTGAGGCTTCTTGACATTGCCATGAACATCCAGCTGCTGTACATTTTTTGGTCATCTTTGCTTTGCATTTGGGGGGATGGTTTTTTTTTTTTTTTTTTTTTTTTTTTTTTTTTTTTTTTTTTTTTTTTTTTTTTTTTTTTTTTTTTTTTTTTTTTTTTTTTTTTTTTTTTTTTTTTATGGAACTGGGGCTTGAATTCAGTACCTCAGGGAGTATTTTTAAAAAAGGTTTAAAAGCACAAAAAATCTTTCTCTTTCCTTCTCTTTCTGTTATAGAAAGAAGGAAAATAATAATGGGAGTATCTTGGCAATTCTGTTCCTCAGTTTTTCCCAATTCTCATATGAATATAGTGATTTGCTAAGAGAAAACTTGGGAGATAAATTATGTACAGCTCCTGCACATCAGTGTAGATAAAGCACTGGGGCAAATGTCCAAAAAATGGAAGGGCTTTAATAAGGAGTGGGGCAGATTTATTCTTTTATTCTTTGTTGTCTTAGAAGACATACTTACTTCCAGGGGAGCATAACTGTAGGAAGTAAGGTTTTGATTCAGCAGAAGGAAAAATACCATGTTTTTAAGAGTATGTATTCGTGCTAGAGATGGACTGGAGAGTTGACAAAAGGCTCACAGACTGCCGGGGTCCTGCCCACTTTGAATTCTTTGCCAAGGGATCAGCAGATGGAAACTGCAAAGATAATCCTTGGAGCCTCCCTTGGTACTTACAGCTTGGTCTTTACTTAGCATTTGCAGAATAAAACGTAACCATGCTTTTGTTCATCTCGTTTGTAAGTTGTTTATAATCCTTGCATCATGAAGAGAAGTTGGAGTTGAGTGAGTGGGTTCAGTACGTATGTAGGTGGACTGGAGATGTACTTTGGTAGGAAGAGATTATTATGAATTATGTTTGGGTTTTTTATTTATTTACTTTTAACTTGGTCCTAGTGCTTACTATTTTATTTTTTGTAAAATAAATCTTTTAGGCCATCTCTTCTGACTCAGTTATTTTTCTCTTGCTGTTGGGACAAATACCCAACACTAAATATAAAGGCAAGCTTTTATATTTAGCTCACAAGTTACTGGAAGTTTCAGTCCATACTTGGCTGGCCCCGAGGCAGACTGGCACAGGGCAGAGCACAGCAGTTCATGGCGGCGGAACAGCAACAGTGGTAACAGGGAGTCTGTCTCTCTGTCTCTCTTATATTACATTCAGGTGTTTCACCTTAGGCTAGGTGTAACCTTGTACACCCATAGTCCCACAAGTACTAAGACCCATAATTCCAGTCTTGGTTCACCCATAATCCCAACGGATCATGAGTTAATCTCAAACTGTAGCAGTTCCTGCCCCATGACTGCATGAGGCTTTGAGGAACAACTACACACAAACCATAACATCTTCTGTAGCTTCCAAGATAACATCCGGAACAATAATAATTATAAGAGGCAGCATGGGTCGAAAGCCAATTAAGTGCCTGGATTATGCTCAGCTTGTCTCATGGCTTTTGACTGAAATGCAGGTGTAGATACTGTTGTAACATAGTGGACCCTAAAATAAAATTCTTGGCTTTACAATCATAGTTGCATCAAGTTCTGCAGCTGCTGTGTGACTTTGATGATCTTTTTAATCTCAGTGACAGTTTTCCTGACTATAAAATACGAATACCTGAAGTAGCCATGTGGTAGAATGGCTCAAGAATGAGGTGCATCCTCACTGCTGTTTTCCACAGAGAAAAATGAAGCTTGCAGAGGATTAACTTTTTCAGGGTCATAGAAAGTGGCTAAGTTAGGGTCTGAACCTAAGCTGCCCGTTTCAAAAGCCTATGGCTTTTACCCCTGAATGAACAGCTGTGTTTGGGTAATCAGATTTTTGCATTAAATAACTAGTATAGTTTGTATTTCGAGAAAACCAAGGGATTAACTGTTTGAAATGAAAGAGAAGTAACTCCTAAAGTAACCACCTCTCTTTCTTCAAATTCACTCCAGTCTGCTCTCAGTGTACCTTGCATCTGGGGGTACCCTTCTCCAGGACACTAGGCAGGGTCTGCCCTCTCAACTTCACTTTTGGTAAAAGCTTTAGTGAAGTCTTGTTACCTGCTTCCACTTGCTCGTCTTAATCACTGTCACCACCAACTTAATAGTACACAGGGACAATATACCTGACATTTGTTAATTTCTAACACTTGGCATTGTGGATGCATCCAATATCTTGCTCAGTGACTCTACGACTTAGGTGCATTTTTTTTTTTTTTTTTAATAGAGGAAGTGAGACTTAGGTTAAGAACATGCCCAAGACCACATGCATTGTTGAGATTCAGACTGATAACTGGCTTTCAGACAATGTCAGTGGGTCATTTCCTTTTTCCCCTCTACGTGGCTGTAAGAGGAAGGTGATTTCAATCTCTCCTGTCAGAGCTTAGCAGGCAGGACCAGTATAAGCTGATGCTCAGAAATAATGGTTATGGAATAGTTGTGAATTGCACAAATCTCTCAGAAGAGAATATTTTGCTGTCTCAAAAAATAATTTCAGAAATCTAAAGTTACACCAAAGAATACAGTTGGAAAATATAAACAGGAAATAACCACTTCAATGATATGTATGTAAGAAACTTTTTTTCTGAAGGGTAAACAGATACTGAGAATAAGTTCTGCCTTAAGTAAAGATTTGGAAATTAAAGTTAAAAGTTTATATTGATACACACATTGGAGTAATCAAGATATTCAAGAGCAGAAATTTTTTCAGATTTCAGAATTTGTCAGATTTTGGAATGTATTTTCATAGAGTCTACCAGTTGAGTATTCCTAATTCAAAATCTAGAATGCTACAAAATTTAACTTTTTGGGCCTGGCAGGATGGCTCAGTGGTCTAAAGTGCCTGCTTAGGAAAGCTTGGGCGGCTGCAGGGACCGCAGTTCAATCCTGGCACCACATGCTGCGCCAGCCCTGCCCTCAGGGCAGGCTGAGCTGACCATAAAAATAAATAAACGAACAAAAGTTCTGAAACAAGAAAAAATAAAATGAAAAAAAATTAAAAAATTTTTTTTAACTTTTTGAGTATTATGTCAAGATATTTGAGAGTATGTCAGAGCTCAGTTTTTCAGTGTGAATATTCAAGCTGTAGTAATGATAGTGTTGATGTCTCTACCATATGCAAATTATATTGCCATTTGCACTGAACTAGGATAATTGCAGAGAAAACTGCCCTCATTCCCAAAAGTTCTTCTAGATAGACAGACCTAAGAGAAGGATACTTTTCTAGAATCTGAAATCACAGCTACTTTCTTTCTCTTCAGGGTCCCTCAGACTATTATAGTCCTCCATTTTTAGCCTGGTAGAGTAGTGACTTGGGGTGAAAGTCCAGTCCTCCTGAATCTGCCCAGTATGGAGAAGGGCTTCTTTGGCCCCATTTGGAAGTCTTGGTTCCCATCTTCTCTAGGTCTGCTGAATAGTAGAGGTGAAACTGGAATTGGGGCTGAGTCTGACTATCTCCTACAAGTTTGAGATAGGAATTTGAAGAAACTGAGTTAGTTGCTTTGAAATTGCCCCTGGGCTCTGGCAGAATAGGAAGGCAGTGAGCCAATGAGGATAACTTGTGGTCCCTCCAGTGGGAGATGCATGGATGAGAAGGAGGCTTCAGCTTTGACTCCTGCTGATCTCCCATTACTGGAAACTGTCCTTTTGAAGTCC
This sequence comes from Myocastor coypus, assembly GCA_004027025.1. Taxonomy (NCBI): domain Eukaryota; kingdom Metazoa; phylum Chordata; class Mammalia; order Rodentia; family Myocastoridae; genus Myocastor; species Myocastor coypus. The sequence goes on along the minus strand of PVJA010004486.1, from coordinate 21,555 downwards.
TGCAAACTGAACCTCTTGCTCTATTCTATAGTTTTGTTACTAGAACTTCTTAGATCTTTTTCTGCAGTTTTCATCTTAGGCTGCTTCCAGCTTGAACTTTTCACTTTCTCATGATTTCCACATAATTATTTTTTACTGTGTCATTGTTTTTTGAAGATCTCAGCCTCTTCTCATATACTCTTCTTTTTTATTGTGTGTGTTCATCTGCTCTTCTGATCTACCATTCATTTGGTCAGTTAGCTTTGAAAGTTCTTTTCCACATCTGATAGCCTTTTATTTTAGCTAGTTGTGAATCTTGTTTATGTTAGTAACCACTTTGAAAATTTAGGGGAAGCTTTTGGTTTTGTTCCCAGAAAATGTGTTATATCAAAAGTAGTGACTGGGCATTGTGGCACCACCTGTAATCCCAGCACTTGGGAGGCTGAGGCAGTTAGGATCGATGTGAGTTTGAGACCAGCCTGGGCTACAAAAGTGAGCTCAGGGTCAGCCTGAACTGCATAGTGAGCCCCTGTCTCAAAAAAAAAAAAAAAGTAGTGTACATGTGTGCACATGCACATTGTCAGGAATCTGAGTCACTCTAAAGTTATGACTCTAGACCTATAGGGAAACAAAGAGCTTTGTTACATACAATCCTGGAGAAGCTAGAGTTGGGACATGTCTGAAGAAATACTCGTATCTTTGGGTGTCGACTTATTTCCTCTGCTTGCACATAGGAAATGGAAGGGATAGCAGGAAGGGGCCACTTGTCTCTGACTTGTGCTTCATTCTGTGAAGTAGCAGTATGTGCACTTGCCTTTCATCTAGGTGTGTTTAGCCACCAAGGAAACCTTTCATTATAAAAACAATTCCTAAATTTGGCTGTGGGAGGTATGAGCTCACACTAAAACAGACAATTATTCTATAATATTTTATATAATTTCATAGCTTAAATAATCAAAGATGGCCACTTTACATTATTTTGTGATATGCTGGTCTTTGGCTTTCTATCTAAATATGACGTTGGGAAAGAAGATGAAGGATGTTGCCTCTGTCATGGTCAGATCTTTACCATATGAATATTCCTCTAAATTTTTCTAAGTCAAAAATCATCTGGGCCACAGAATCACTTAGTCAGGAATAACTAATAGCTGGGTACATGTTAGTATCTCAGCTCCTACATGTTTAGTAAACAGTATCTTACCTCACTGAATGTTTTGGCTAATAAATGGTAGCTAAAACTGCTACTTAAAGAATTAACAATTTCCATTGAAAACTGGGACATAACCATTCTACTACTTCAGAGCTCCAGTGATTCCTTCAATTTCCTGTCACTGATTGTCAGCATGTGCAGAATGGCCACTCAGTAAAGCAAGTCTTTATCAAATCTTCTGTAGTAATTTTAATCCTTCTTTGTTCCTCAGAGTGTTTTGTACATGTGCATGGCTGTGTGTATGTGTATGTTTGTTTATATGTGTGTGGTGTTTTCTTCAAACCACACTCATGTTTGGAAATTTTCTGGACAGATTCCTGAGACCAAGCATAACCTGTATATAATTCAGCCAGTTAGGAGGTGACACCATGAGAGCTTGAGACTACACACATGCAGTCTTCTTTTTGTGTTCTTTCTGCATAGAGGTCACAAACTGCAAAGCCTCACCAGTGAAAATGTAACAACGTGTGTGATGTTTCTGTCCTTCAAGCCCTTTAGAGACTTTTGTTGGGAGCTAGTCACATGGGCATCTTGGCTTGCCATCTACCAGAATTTCAGAACCACAGTGGCAAGCATATATTCAGTATAACATTGTGCATAGTTTTATACAAACACTTGGGGCACAGTGGACTATCCTAACCATTTAGGGTAAGTTCTGTATGAATTGGCAGAATGGTTTGTCACCCATCTATCCAGAACCAGCCAGCTTTGCAGGCTTGCCTTTCTGAACATAGCAGCATTAGGCCTAATAATGTCCACTCTGTTTTGCACACTGGGTGCCTTCATTGGTTAGCCTTTCCATTTCTCTGGCACGATATGTGACATACAGCATTTGGAAGAAAGCTGCTCAACTCATGGCAGCCAGGAAGTGGAGAAAGCAGGAAGGCAGCCAAGGAGCAGGCATAGCTCCTACAGTCACTCCCACACCTCCACACCCACCCAGATATGCATGGAAGTGTACTTTAATAATCTCCTGGCTTTCTTTTAAGTCAATCAATTTGACAGTAAAATTAATCATCATAAGGCTGAGGTGGGGAACCTGAGTGGTGAGGGTGTAGGAGATAGTGTTTCTCTCCTACAAGGATGTTCTCTGCCACTAGAATTCACAGCCTTTTGTCTTCTGCTTTGTAAGTGTCTCCCACTTAGGTAGGCGAAGTGCATGTGGTCATTTCCTAACTCAAAGAGATGAGTATGTTTAAGGAGATGGAAATACTGACTACCCTAATTTGATCATTACATAATGTTTACATGTAGTATTACACTGTATTTCACACCGGCCCGGAATCTAGAAGACAGTGACCCATACAGCTTAACTAAATTACACTCCACACATTCTTAGGTCACTCGATTAATTTGGTACAGGATATAAAGTCCCTCAAAACTGCTTCTTGTTTTAGCTTTCTAGTTGGTTGACTCCTTTTTGAGCATGACCTTAAAGAACATGTATTAGTTCTGTTTAGCTTTTTTTGTGTGTTCTCCCTAAGCTCTCTTGAGCACTGTTCCTGAGTCCCACATTTTCTCTAGAATGTGCCATCATGTTTGCACTGCGTTGTTCTTCCTCAGTCCCTTCCCTTAGTCTAGGCTTTGTAGTGCCCATGCGACGTGAATCAGACTAGAATTTCCCATTTACCTATGCAGTATTTTTTTTTTTTTTTCCGCTTACAAACCTTTGTGTAAAAACATTCTTCAGTTCATCTCTAGTCTTCTACAGTATTCAGGCAAGGATGCCGCCTGGTATGCATCTCCCTCTTCTCATGCACTATTTTAAAGTAAATATTTCTTCTTGTGCAGATTTTTGTAGAAAGCTTGTCTTTTGAAATATCTTGAGCAATCCTACTAAAGTTGTCACCTAATCTGTTGATTTAGGTGAAGAGTTTATTATCATAGGTCCTCTGCTAACTGGAGCAATTCCTGATCAGATAGTAATTAGTTCTGTTGATCAACATGTACTGGGTATCCCTTCTCATTGAGAACACAGAGGGACAAACATTTCTTCTAATAACAGCTGTGATTCTGGAGGAGAGCCATGCCTCATCACCCTAATTTTTTTAAAGATCAGACTGGAATTTGCTTAAGGCCATCTTGGGGTTTGTATCAAACCATGTGGGCTAGAGAGTGTTCACAGATTAGTCATTGGTTAGTAATGTACACAGGTGAAGGACACAATAATTAATTACATTACTCTTGAATATGTGTGACACATCTGAAATTTCAGGTGAATACGTACCTGAAATTCGTTGGGATAGTTAACTGTTCCAATATTTGTGGCTGACAGCCTTTTCTTCATGGAATTATTCACTCAGGAAATATTTATTAAGCTTATCTTGTATGCTGTGTACTGTATGGACGGACTGAAAAGAAGGACAAAAGATACTTGTTACTTTCTGCCTGTCTGCTGAGAAAGATAGTATAGCTATGAGGTCTAACAAAGGAGACCTGGCACTGTGGCCTAAGAGTGCGTGCTTGAGGTTTTTTGTCTTTTTGAGGCAGGGTCTCACTATGCCGTTCAGGCTGGTCTTGAGCTCACTTTCATAGCCCAGGCTAGTCTCTTGAACTCACATCGATCCTCGTGCCTCAGCCTAGAGAGTTGGTAACACCCTAGATGATTCGCAGCATTCCTTTGTGAGTCAGCTCCATCGTTTCTGCCACAGCCATTTTAGAATTTACCTATTCTACTCACAGAAGAAGCTAAGCCAGCACAGGACAGGGAATGGAGCAGATACGGTCATAAAATGCAAGAGTCCCTGTCCTAAGCACTGTAGTCTGCTGAGGGAAGAGGCAGCAGAGACACTGAGCACAAGGTGTTGTAGGCCCTCGTTAGCTGGAGTCCACATAAATTCTGAGTCAACTTACTAAGCTGGGCAATATCAGTTTGAGTGCAGTTTATAGGTAAATGCATGAGGCTCTAGCTTGGAGAATTGAAAGTAGCTTATCCAAGGTCACACTTGGATTATTTATGTCTAGCATGCCTTGATCCAGAAGAGCTTTTAGGCAGTTGAGCCACATAGTAAAAAAGTTACTTGTGGTCTTTCTACAGTTCTAACAAAAACAAGACTGTGTTTTTATATTCTTTTTAAGATTAAATGATGCATAATGTTTTGGTCAATATTACTACATGGATAGCTGCAAGTTTAAATTGTACAAAAGTGCTTGTGTGATCCTCATTCGAATGGGTAGGAGTAATAAAGGAAATCCCTACATTTCATTTGATAAAGTCATGAGCTCTATATAGTCACTCAGAGATACTCATGTCAGTGCCTGGTGGTATGTACAAGAAAATTCTTGTTAATCATTGCACAGGTGATAAGGCATTTACCATCATTATTGCTTACTTTTAACTACTAAAAGCACACATTGGTGTGGGACCTTCCATGCCCACTGGATCCTACTCCAAAAGGCCCTCAGGCCCAGTGTGTGAGTAGGACCTTCTGTGCTGGCCAAATTCTACTCCCAACAGGCTCCCAGGCGCAGCTTGTGAGTGGGACCTTCCATACCCTTGCCTGAATCACCTCCATAACATAGACCTGGTGTTGAACCCTGTAGCTGAACTTCATGAAGACAGGCAAGAGGCAAGATGTACCCAACTAGTCTAGCAGCAGCACATCTTGCCAGAGGGGCACAATAGATCCACTTCCACAGGCTGCAGTAGGAAGAAGAGCACAGCAGCCTGACTCGAGAGTTTGCACTTGGTAGATTCAGTCCTGGTAAGCTGAGATACTTTACTAGACCTAGATCTATGAGAACATCCTCTCTCTTTCTCTCTTGATTGAGAGAGGGGGCAGCAGGTAACCGGGGTGAACTAGTCTGCCTGGAAGACTAGAGCTAGAAAAGAGGAGATGATGAGATAGAACACAGGAGAACAAATCTATATACTAATCCTCAGTCTAATATCTTCTTAGCTGTACAACCATAATGCTTGTTCTTAGGGTATAAAAGACAAACCCCTTAGATAGAAAAAAGTTTGTCAACTGTTAAATATCACTACCATTGTTAGTGTTGCTAATTAGAGTTCTGTGAAACTGAACTGCCTGAACCATATAATCACTGTAAGGACAATAATATAACAAATATCAATACATGCTAAGGTAGTAATTGCACCACAGCACTACATTAAAGGTCAGAAGAGAGTGCTATACAAAATGACAAAGAGAAGGGACAAAATGCATTCTCACCCCAAAATGCAGGAGGCAGTAGCATAGAAGAAATAGCATACCTGATATCTGTGAAATAATAGCTTGGGAAATAAAGAAACAACTGTAGAAAGGTATAGAGGAAATCAGATCAGAAATAAATTCACAAGTAAAAATGAAATGATAAATACAATAAAAGAATTAGTGCTTCCAAAGACATTGGTAAAAGAAAATAGAGGAGAATAGAAAAATGATGCAAGTCTTGAATGAGCAGTATAGGAAAGAAATAGGATGCATAAAGCAGATTCAAAGAAATATACAGGAAATTAAAATCTGAACCACAAGCTGGCAAAGCTGTATGAATGAAAGTGAAGGCAGACGTTTGGATCTTGAAGACAACATTATAGCTAGTGAAAAGGTAAAAAAAGATCTCTTAAAAACAACTAGGAGGCAGGAAAAAATAAACGTCTGCAAGATGATGCAAAGATGAACAACATCAGAGTAATAGACTTCATTGAGAAAGACAGAATTAATGCAAATGATATAAAAAGACTATGGACAGAAGTAATAGCAGAAAACTTCCCAAGTATGGGGAAACAATCTAACATTCAGATAACTGAAGCATATAGAACTACAAACAGCATCAACCCAATTAAAACCACACCATAATAATCAAGATCCCAGAAATCCAGCACAAGAAAAATACACTAAAAGCTGCTGGAGAAAAGAAGCAGATCACATTTAAAGTAAAATCCATCAGAATGAATAATGGTGGATTTCTCTTTACAAATCATCAAGTCCAGAGCACGGAGCACAGTACTTCAAGTCGTTGAAGAAAATAAATTGCAACCCAGATTGCTATACCCTTCAAAACTGTCAAGTTTGATAGAGAAGTAAACTACATCCAGGACAAAACTAAAGAATTTTGTGATGACAAAGCCACGCCTACACAGACTACTAAAAGACATCCTACAAAGTGACTAAAATGACCTCAACTCCATGAATAAGAATGAAAGAATCCAGCAAATAGGGCAAAAAGTTAAACACAGGAGAAAAAACAGTATGTGGCAGCACATAAATAATACGTCAATCATGTCAGTACATTTCAATTATAACCATCAATGTAAATGGACTCAATTCATGAATTAAAAGAAATAAGCTGGCAGAGTGGATTAGGATGCAAAATCTAACAGTATACTATATACAAGAAACACACTTAACTCATAAAGAAATTTGTAGGCTGAAAATCAAAGGATGTAAAACAATACTATATGCCCCAGAACCTCAGAAAAAAGCAGGAGTAGCAGTCTTCTTCACAGTCTGAACATCAAACCAAGAGTGATCAAATGAAATAAAGAAGGTCACTATATACTGGTTAGGGGAAAAATACAAGAAGAAGAGGTAACATTAATAAATATATGTGTACCAAACATGGGTACACTCAGCTATGTAAGACAACTCTAAATGGACATTAAAAATCTAATACTTAGTACCACAGTCTAGAACTTAACTCCCCTCACCCCCAAAAAGATAGGTGAAGCAGACAAAAAGTTAGCAAAGAAGTAGCAGAATTAAATCAGGCCTTTGAGCAAATGGACTTAGGGGACATGTACAGAGTATTCTACCCAGCCACATCTGAAGACATTTTTTTCAGCTGCACATGGGACATTTTCTAAAATAGACCCCATACTAATCTGTTGGCCAGGTTTAAGTGTATGCAAGAAAACAAATTATCCCATGCAGTTATCTGACCATAGTGCAGTGAAACTGGAAATAAATGACAAAAGAAACCACAAAAGGCCCAAAAGTATATGGAAATTAACACCCTCCTTAGCAACCAATTGGTTACAGGTAAAACTAAGCAAGAATTAAACAATATCTACAATTTAAGGAAAATTGAAGCACAACTTAGAATTTATGGGATACAATGAAAGCAATCTTAGAGGGAAATTTATAGCTGTGATCTCACACATCAGGAAAACAGAACAGGAACAAATAACCCTAATGCTGTACCCCAAATGCCTAGAAAAAGAGCAAACCAAACCCAAAGCCCAAAGATGGGAGGAAATTATAAAGTTTAGAGTTGAAATTAATATAGTTGAGACAAAACAATTCAAAGAATTGAGTCCAAAAACTGTTTTATTTTTTTTAAAGATTAAATAGAATTGATAAGCCCCTAGGTAATGTCATCAAAAAAAGGAAAAAAAAAAAAAACTTAAATTGAAGCAATAAGGAATGAAAAGGTGGAAATCACTACAGACCCTGTGGAAATTCAGAAGATCATCAGTAACTATTTTGAAAATCTTTACTCTTACAGAATTAAAAGACACAGAAGAAATGGACAGATTCCTAGAAAGGTATAAGTTACCAAAACTCAATCAAGAAACACAAGAATTCTCAATAAGCTAGTAACAGCCTGTGAAATTCAAAACATAATAGAAAACCTATTGACAAAGAAAAGTCGAGGTCCTAATGGATTCCCAGCTGAATTCTACAAGGATTTTATAGAAGATATAATCCCAATACTCCTCAAACTTTTTAATGAAATTGAAAAGGAAGCATTTCTCCCAAAATCATTCCTGGAGGCAAGTATTATACTGACACAAAAAACAGAGAAAGATGCAACTAAGAAAGAGAACTACAGGCCAATCTCTCATGAACAAAGATGCAAAAGTTCTAAATAAAATCCTAGCAAATAGAAAACAACAAGTCATTAAGATTATACATCATGACCAGGTAGGATTCATTGCAGCAATGGAAGAAGGATGGTTCAACATCTGCAAATTTATACATATAATATGCTATATCAGTAGTAAGCCACATGGTCATCTCAGTTGATGCAGAAAAGGCTTTTGAAAAAGTGCAACAGTCATTCATGTTCAAAGTCCTACAGAAAATTGGAATAGATGGCCTCTATTTCAATCTGATAAAAGCCATCTAGGACAGTTCAATGACTAACATTTTAAACAGGGAAAAATTAAAATCCTGTACTCTCAGATCAAGTACAAGAATGTCTTCTATCATAACTACTGTTCAATATAGTTTTGGGGTTATTAGTTGGAGCTACTAGAGAAATAAGTGTGAGAATAGGTAAGGAAGAAGTTAAACTGTCATTATTTGCAGCTGGCATGATACTTGGAAGACCTAAAGAACTCCACGAAGAAGGTATTGGAATTAATATATAAATTCAGTAGCACTGCAGGATAAAAAGTCAATAGCATTCCTCTATATAGATAACAAACATACTGAGAGGGAAATTAGAGAAATATCTTATACAATAGCACCATGGAAAATTAATGCTTAGGAATTAATCTAACTGAAGAAGTAAAAGATCTATTCATGCAAAATTACAGAACTCTAAAAACAAAGAGGTTGTAGAGGATTTCAGAAAATGAAAAGATATTCCCTGCTCTTGCATAAGAAGAACCAACATTGTGATGATGGCCATACTTCCAAAATTGTCATACAGATTTAATGAAGTCTCTATCAAAATACCACCAGCATACCTCACAGACTTAAAGAAATCATTTGTAAAATTGATTTGGAGACAGAAAAGAACTAGAATAGCAAAAGCAACCCTGGGGAACAAAGACAAGGTAGGAGGCATTACTATTTCTTGGTTGAAATTTTATTTCAAAGCCGAACATGGTATTGGGTGAGAAAGACCTGTGGAATAGATCAGAAGATGCGAATGCAACTATAAATAGATTCAGCCATCTTTCACAAAGGGGTAAAACATACTTATTGGAAGTAATACAGCCTCTTTATCAAACGGTGCTGGAAAAACTGACTCTACATGCCGAAAACTAAAACTTGACCAAGGTGAATCACCATGTACTAAACTAAAGTCAAAATGAATTAAAGATCTAAACGTTAAAATAGAAACACTAAATCTCCTGGGAGAGAAAATGGGTGGAAATCTTGAAGACAAAAGGATAGGCAAACAGTTCATGAACAAAAAACAAACTGCATGGGAAATACTTGAAAGAATTAATAACTGGCACCTCATCTTAATGAAAAGTTTTTGCATGTCACAAGAAATTACCAACAGAGAAGTCATCCCACAAATTAGGAAAAAGTCTTTAATAAGTACTCAGACAAAGGTCTTCTCTCAGGATTTATAAAGGAATGAAAAACTTTAGGGCCCCAAAATTTGAAGACCCAGTCCACAAATGGTCATCCACAATTTACACATTCTTCTCAGAGAAAGAAGTAAAAGAAGCAAATAAATACATGAAAAAATGTTCCACATCACTAGCCATTCATAAAATGCAAATTAAAACAACACTGAGATACAGTGTAAACCCAGAAAGACTGCCTGTCATAAAGAAATCAACAACAACTGTTGATGGGGCTATGGCAAAAGAGCAGAGCTGCTACTGGTGGGAATGTAGAATGGTGTGTCCATTATGCAGATCAGTGTGGAGACTCCTCAAAAAACTAGGACTGGAAATCCCATTCAATCCAGCTATCTTCTTCTGGGAGTTTTCTCACAAGAACAGAAAACACCATATCATACTAATAAATGTGCGGCTATGGTTGTAGCAGTGCAATTTGTGATAGCTGTATCTTGGAAACAACCAGAATATCCACCACCTAAGGAATAGATGAAGAAGATGTGGTGTTTTATGCAATGGAGTATTAGCTGTAAAGAGTAATAAACTCAAAGCCTTCATATGTAAGTGGATACAACTGGAAGATACAAGTGAAATAAGCCAGACCACATGTGTAAATATCATACTATCTCCATATTGTAAGAACTCAAAAAATTTTGAAAGGTGTAACACAGTTAGTTGAAAATTAAGAACTTAAGGTTTAAACAATGAAGAGAATGGAGTAAAAGTTAGGACATGTGTCAGGGGAAATCTGTATGTTTATTTAAACAAGACTGTTAAAGCAGTGGTTCTAAGACTATCAAGCTTTTCAAAATAGCAGTTAATTGATAGAATTCTCACCCTTACTAACTCTGTATGCTGATAACTGTGAACTAAGCAAGTACACTCACAATGGCAATGTGTAATACTAAAACCATACTTGAAATACCTGTCAGTTTGGTCATGTAAATGCATACTGCTTCTATTGCTATACTCCTTTTTTTTTTTTTTTTTTTATAAAAGGTAATGAAAGAAAACAAGAGACAATAATGAAAAGTCATGGGATTGTTCTGCTACAATGTTGTATATGGTCGATGTCTGGATTTCTGTGTAAAAATTTCTCAATTTTTCCCTCCATATTATGTAGGAAATTAAAATTCCTACATAATCGCAGTTCCATATTAATTCTAAGGTGATTGATATCCAGACAATTAGTGATGTTTAAGCTCAACTGCCTGTGTTACAGGATAATATCATTAGGCTTCTCTTCTGGATGTTTAACAACTAAAGTGTGCATACCAAAAGCCAGAGAAACAGGAGGGCTACAACGAGAGTCAGTATTTTGGCCCTTGCGCTTGAAGGTCAGTGAAGACTCAGGAAATAGGAGAACCAGTGCTGTGATATCCTATAACTCAGTGGTGTCCCAAATTTTCTGATCACGAAGCTTATAGGGCCACAGAGGAAAGTCATTGGTGATGTACAGTGTGTGTAAGGAGAGTCACCTGGAGAGAAAAGATTCTCTCAGGCTTTCACAGAGAGCACATTGGTCAAGCAATGGCTATGACTCATCCAGATGGCTGACACTGATGAGAGATCTACAAGGTGCTGTGCATAGTTGCAGTGTAAATCCTGAGGCGATTTGACTGACCTTGTAAGATACAAAAGTTACATTTTTGGTTATATAGATCATGCTTTAACTTTGTCTTAATCATCCAGTAGAAAAGTATAATCATGATGTATATAAAGGAATGCCATATTAATATGTTGAGCTGTAAGAGGCTCAAGTTAATAACTTCTGACAATTGCCAGTTCTCCTCATAGAGCAGTACTATAATGGACTATTGTACTATACTGTGTTATTTTGCTGAATTCAGGTATTTATAGTCTTTAGACTGGTTTCAAGCATGGAAAGGTCCTTTGAAGACTTTTCTAAATACAGCTTCTCTAAGTGTAGTGGAATTCACATCTCTGAAAAAGGGGATCTGTCGGGAGCCAAGAATCTGGGGAGTTGATCAAATATATGAAGGTGCGAATTGGCTCAGTGCCTGATGCATTCCGGAGGTGAATGTCCTGTCTAGTTAGGGTTTACTATAAATTGCTAGGCAGTGTAGTATCATGTGTTCATAACTTTATAAAAGTGTAAATAAAGGATAGTTTTGTTGTGAAAAAAGCTACTTTCTCTTAGTTCACTGAGAATAAAATTTTGTCCTAATATTGTTTACATACTGCATCTTGTCCTCTGAATAACTGCTATGAAGACAACAATATGCATTATATTAATTATTGTAAGTATCCTACTAACCTGTATTGAAGCTATTTCATGCTATTCCATCTTTTTTTTTTTTTTTTTTTTCCTCAGTAAAGTGAATTAAAGAACACATTTATGGACTGCAGGTTTACCAAACCAAATTTCTAAAGTGGTTGAATTAATAGGTTATGGGATCCTTCACTTTATCAGGGAGAGTAACTCTGTATCTTCATGTAGAAAGACTGTACATATCAGAAACACACAGAAAACCTGGATTGGACTCTGCAATCCATTATTCTCAACCTCTGCTTCCTGTTGTAATTCATGGCTGCTTTATGCATATGTTGAAAGTGGAATAGGTGTCTCCTTTTTAAGGAGATTATTCATCATCCCTTACCTTAGCAATAAGTAATAGTTGATATATTTTCCTTAAGGCTTTGAACACTGGATTTCTCTGGAGTGCCGATTCTGTTTAGGTGGAAATGGGAAAAAATGACTGCTAAGAGGATTAGTCATCTCTTCAGAATTTAACGAAACAGTGAAGTCCCATGTACCTAATGTGCTACTAAGCACAAGTAAGCTATGCTTTGTGATAGACTGATGTGGAAAGGTCCTTCAATGAGAATTGTTTCTGTGTGGAATTAGCTTATTTTGTAATTTCTTCTGGATTTATTTTCTGGTCCAGACACATCATGGCCTAATTCTTGTGGAGCTCTGCTGTGGTTTTACCCAAATTCCATGTATTTACAGGGAAACTTCCCTGTTGTTAGTCAGATAAACTTATACCCCTGCAAGTCATTTTTAAATCTCTGTTGTTTTCTATTCTAGGCAGCCTTCCCACTCCTACACTGTAGGTCCTTGGTTCTTAACCAGTTTTTATATTTTACATTCTTTTGTGAAGTTGATGAAAGGTAACACTCCCACTTTCTGAAAAAGACAGTGCAGGTGTAGCATTTACATGTGCTTTCAGGGCACATGAACCTCTCAGGCCTGTAAGTAGGCCTTCCATAGGGATCCTAGTTCTGGGTCATGGAGGTAGGTGGGCCTTTTGGAATTTTCAGCCATATAGACAGCCCCGTGTTGCATGAGCACTGCCCTAGGTGAAATAAACTGGTCACACCAAAATAATTTAATAAAAATACATGCTTTTACACAGTGTAGATAGAAAGGGAAGAGTGAAGTTCCTCAGAGCTTAACGTTTCTGTGTATTTGAGAATGGGGCATTTTACTTATGTATTTACACGTATTCACTCATTGTCTCAAATATCTTAAACATGTGTTTTAAGATGGTGAGGACACCAGAGGAGAAAGGACCATAAGATGCAGGGACAGGAGGGGAAAGGACACAAAAATAATTCATTTATATTGTGTATGTGTCACAGCTCCCCATGATGAATGTAATTACTCTATAGTGCAATCACTAATAAAAATTTTGAAAGCAAAAGGTAACAGCAGAACTCTAATCTTACAAAGCAAAATATTTTAAAAGAAAAGTAGTACCTTGGTATCAAATAGAAGAAAATACTTTGAAGACCAGTAAATGAAGTCTCAGAAAATGTTCAGAGAATTTTTTCTCTGATTTACTCCCAGCTTGACCTTTCACAGAACAGACACGGGACAGAGATATATGGGTGTCTTCTTTAGAGCCTTTGGGTAAAGTCTTGTCACCTCCATAAGTAAGGTATGTGTTTCCTTAGTCATTCTGCTCTTCTATCATGAAAGTTTCACAAAGCAGAAATTGTGGCTACTTGCTAAAGTTTTAAAATGCATTTTTCATATTTTAAGCTTTAATTTGCATTTCATTTAACTTTTAAAATCCTTACAGTGAGAATGACTCACTGTTAGTAGTCAGCCATCATTCTGGAAGTACTAGACAAGAAAAATGGAGGAATAAAAGGTAGTGTGCAAACCATGGAAGGAGAAAAGATTGTATATATAGACAGCCTTCAAGGATGGATAAAGAGCTACAGGATTGGTTACACTAAAATTATCCAGTATCATGGAAGATTAAAAGTAATTATCAAAATTGATAGCTTCCTGATGTACAAGAATCAGATAATATAGTGGAAATATGGGTTCTATAAACAGCATTTCCAAAAAGAAAAATTACCTGTGTGTGAGCTAAAATCAACAGATGGAGAACACCTGTATGAAGATGGTAATGTGATTGCCCCAAAAGACATCCAGTGGAGAGCTGGAAATAAGTTGTTTTATGTGCTGGGGCTGAGAACTTGAGTTGGAGTGTCCATTCTCAGACAATTTCACATTGTTCAGCACAGATGATGATGTACTTGTGCTTTGAAAATACTTGCTCTTTCATTCATTTGTGGAATCTATAAACATCTTGAAGAATGGTTCAGAGAGACTGTGGACAGGGGTAGGGAATGGTTGGTCACTATATGTTAAAATTATGGTTATCTAGGGAAAATAAGTTTTATTGCACAGTTGGTTGCTCCTAATTAATGTTGTATTGCATGTGTCGAAACAACCAGGGAAGGGGGAATAGAGTTAAATAAATTGTATCGCAGCCGTGAGAAGAAATACTGTGGAGTCTGTTTAAAAATATTAAGTACCTGGGCTTGTAGCCACATGCCTGTTATCCCAGCAACCTTGGAGGCTAAGGCAGGCAGGTGGCAGCTTTGAGGCAAGCATGGGCAACTTAGCAAGACCCTATCACAAAGGAAAATAACAAGGGCTGCAGATGTAGATTAGAAGTAGAGCACCCCTGGGTTCTAGCCATATTACTGTGAAAAAAAAATAAAGAAAAAAGAAAAGAAAGAAATGAGCTTTGCAAATATTCTTGGCAAGTATGGCAGACATGCTGTAGGCTGATGTCCTGTATTCTGGGTCTTGGTTTGTGGATAGGATGTGCCCGAGGTGTTGGGATCTTGTTATATAAGACTGAGTCTTGACACAGTAAATTCTCCTGCTCACGTTGAAGAAATGAGACATCTTATGACCTGTCATAAGGGTGGAGGGCCCAGGGTGGCCCCCAGAAGGTGATGCAGCCACTAGCCCATTGTCAGGGGGAAAAAAAAAATCCAAGCAGTTAGTCACACAACCACAAAAAAATAAATTCTGTCAACAACCTGAAGGAACTTCAACTCAGATTCACCCCTGGGGCAGCCCCCAAAATGCAGCTGGGCTGGTGACATCTTGATCAGTGAAATTGAATGATCTTCAGACACTGGCACCCTCCTTCACTCTGCACGAAGTTAAAAATTTCTATGCCACTTAACTGATCCAACTTTCCTTTCATACCCTCACTTACTATACTGTAGGCACACTGGCCTCTTCATATTCCTGGAACAGGCAGGCACATTTCTGCCTCAGGGTCTTTGTACTTAATCATGTATTCCCAAGTCTCAACTGCACATGTCCTGTAGTAAGCATTCAGTTCATATTTGAATGAATAATTAATAATGCAGGTGTTGAACTATAACTTAGTTATGATCCATCATGTGTTAACATACCTAAGCAGAGTTCATATATGTGTAGGTGCACAAATAGGCAACTTAGAAAAAATGTTCTAAGAAAAAATGAAACTATTGCTCATGTGTATTTTTTATGCAAAGTGGGGACTTAGTGTTTTAGAGAAGAAAGGCTTAAGTAAATGAATTTTCTGACGTTCAGTATGCATCACAATATCATTAACAAGCCGGGCAGGGTGGTGCACGCCTATAATCCCAGCACTTGTGAGGCTGAGGCAGGAGGATTGGTGCGAGTTCGAGACCAGCCTGGGCTACAGAAGTGAGCTCAAGGTCAGCCTGAACTGCACAATGAGACCCTGTCTCAAAAAGACCAAAAGAAAAAAAATCATTAACAGTGTTATCCAGAGAAGGAAACTAGTGACTTTTATTTTCTTTCTTGACTTAAAAGCAAGCCATTAGATACTTAACTTTATATCACTGAATAAACTAAATATTCTAGTTCTCTGTCATTTATTTCAAGTATCTGTTGGATTAGTTTATTGAATAAAACTGGAAATTACTGGGCAGAACAAGCTGAAATTGAAGACTTTCAACAGTGGATCTGATACTTTGAGTCTGAGCTCTTTACACTCTTCCATGCACTTCCTCTCTTGTAAGAAAAGCCAAAAGCACCTGGGAGAGAAGTATTGGGTATGTAATCTGTTGAGCACTGTACACTTACTGTGAAACATTTTTAATATTTTCAAGTTACTTTGGGAGTACTTTGATCATATCCAAACTATTGTCTAGTTACACACATATGGCAATCGGTAGAGAAATGAAATACGTTATATCTCTTGGTAGATTAAAGGTGGTCAGTGTTGTCCATTTTTTACCATGGAGGTCTTTGTCTTCTTTCCTTGAACATAGATTCATCTTAAGACTACTTTGATCATTAGGCTATGGTAGAAGTAATTTCTAAAGAGACTGGCAACTTAGACTTCAATCCTCTTCGAATCCTTTTTCTGGAGAAATCCAGTTGCCATGTGAGGTGTGCAGCTACCCAGAGACTGCCACACCATGAGAATCAAGCCCCATATGGGGGGGGGGCTGAGGAGCCTGAAGTACCCAGCCAGCCCTCACTCATCTAAGCCTGCCTATCTAGGAGTGTATTGTATGTAAGATGCTACATCTTTGTTAGTCTAGATTTCAGAAAGCTGAGAAAACCAACTTGCCTTGTCACTGTTCTAGCCGTCTCTGGCCATTCAGTTGACCCCAGTCATTTCTGCTGTGCCATGTTCAAATTCATGAGCAAGACAGTTATAAAGTGATGGTAGTTATGAGCTCTCCAGAGACATCAGAAACTGGGTAGTGCACTTCCTAGGTTGCCCATAGGAGAGAGGAGGATCTAACAGCTAGCTGTTCAGTGTAAGAAGGCGTTATTAGACTAACGGTGCAGCACTTTCCAAGACTGCAAACCCAGAAACTCCCTGGAGAGTCAATAGTGTGAGTTAACACTGGAAGGCTCAAGAACCTCAAGAGTGATGTCCATGGCAGTGTGGCCCTAGCACCTTCTAGAGCAGAATCCAGCTTGCCTGTGTGCTGGCAGCTCTCTCTCTCTCATTTGCTCTTTTCCCTTATCTGGTCTGCAGTCTATTGGGCGATGCTGCCCACATTGTGTAAGTCTTCACTCAGTTCACTGACCCACATGCCAGTCATTTTAGGACATTTAAAAATGCCCTAGAGCAAAGGAAGAAATATTCTTTACTAATCTGCTAGGAGTGTCTCTATCAGGGTGACAATCAAGATTAGCTGTCACAATGATGCATCTCACTGTTTCATAAAATGTACTTTGATTTTGTGAATTATTTCCCGATAGACTTCCAGCAAAATTTTCTTTTATGGAGGACAAAAAGAATATATTTAAGTGTTGATTATTTAAAGAAGAAAATCCGTGTTATCTGCATCTCCTTGTACTATAAAAATTCTGAATATGAAAATACTGTGCAGAATCTGACAGGTCATTAATTATCTACTTCTCACATTCTCACCATATTGATGGCAATTTCAGAGCTTGCACCACAGGACTAAGATCTCCACCCACTCTTTCCCTTATGGCTCAGCCTTCCCTAGCTACCTACTGAGCAGTGGAACTTTCTGAGCTTTTGGAGAACTATACTTAGTAGTGACATAGTACCTGCATTATTTCTATGTTATATAATATGTAGGAAACTAAAATTTATAGATGCTGTGGAATTTAGTAAGCTTTAAGAAAGTTAATCATCCTGCTCTTGGACAAAATTATCTTTCCATGTTTATGAAAAATAAAAGATTAATTTTGGAGACCAAATAAGGGTGATTTTATTTATAATGAATATTCATATCAATATTTTCAGTCTATAGAAGCTTTTCATGTACTTGTTGTCAATTCTTTTTCTGGAAGAAGAAAATCAGTAAAAAATATTAGGTGAGATGGAGCCTTCCCTAAAAGGATCAGGGCCACTTTCTGGCATGTAAACAGATCAGGGCAAGCAGGGAACTGCTATTGCGCATGGCAAAGGCTGTGTGTGTCAGAGATAAGGAAGAGGTTGCCCTATGCTGCTGAAAAGTATGACAGGTCAGATTCAGAGGCTCTCGTAGCGAGAAGAACAACTTTTTTGGCTTGGATAACTAGGTGAGAATATCTTCAGGCATGGGTTTATGTTTTGCTCATGAACTCACAGATCAAGCATTAAAACTTAGCATGTAGACATGAGCTCCTTTGGAAGATGCTCAGCTGTAACTTGTGAAACTTTGTGAATACAGAACTCTATACCTCTTGAGTTAATGTACCTAGGAATTGCTTAACTGGAACAGTTGAAAAGATTTGTAGTCTGAGCTCATTCACCTTACCTACACCTGAGATTCTTAACCCGTTACCACTGGTTCTAACCTTAGATGTCAAATGCAGGGTTAATTCCTCTTCCCCAGGAGGAATTTAAGAATCAGGATTTGCAGCCGCCTTTGCTCTTCCTTTCACTGGGGCTTAGTTTTGAACTTCCTACTTCCACTCTAGGAGCAGTGCTGTTACTTGGTGACTCTCTAACTGTAGAACCAAACATTATGCCACCTATGGTCCGTCAGGAAGGAGCTCAGTTTGTACTGCCCCTGTCCCATCTAAGGTGTGCTCTATTTCTGCCAAGCCTGTCTATAGCCTTATCTGTTTGCCAGTCAGTGGCCTCGTGTCAGGCTTCCTGTCCATACTCACAGTCCCAGTGCTGTCAGTGAGGCACATGGTCTTCCTTGTATTTTATGCAGCTGCACAAAGAAAGTTTTTTTCTTTATGTTGGATCATATATTGCTGGTCCCTTTGTTCCCATCTGTTGAAAGCTTTTTGGATGCACCTTTTGCTCAGGAAATTACTCAGTATCTCTCCCATTCTCACATCATCTGCTGATGAAAACCAAGCCAATGCAAACAAATACTGAACTAGTACACTGGAGCTTAATAAGAGAATTGTTTCTCAAGATATGAGTTGTGGTTCTTAACTACAACTTGGGCAGTTTGTCTCCCCAAGGGACATTTGACAGTTTTTGGAGACAGTTTTTGTTGTCACCACTGGGTATGGGTAAGCCATTACTGGCTTGTGGCTAGTAACAGTGTTGAACATCTGAAGTGCACAGGCCAGTTCTCCATGGCAAGGAATTACCATACCCAGTGTCAGTCACAGTGGGATTGAGAAGACCTTGTCTAGATTATTATAGTTCTACTGACTGGTATCTTTTGGGCAAGGTTATTTAATTTTATCAAACTTACTGGACTGGGGAGATAGCTTGGTGGTATAAGTGCCTGCCTGGCAAGTGCAAGTTCCAGAGTTTGATCCCCAGTACTGCATACTGTGCCAGCCCTAGGACTAGACCTATAGTGCAGGTCTGTAGTCCCAGTGCTGAGGAGCCTGAGGCAAGAGGATCACTGCAAGTCCAAACTGTGTAGTGAGACCCCCTATCATTGCCCCCTCCCAAAAAAGAAAAAAATCAAACTTACTGTATATATTAGCATCCAAATATAATTTTTAAATTGATACTGGGGCATCCCTGGTATCCTTACAGGAATTTTTGAGGTCAAAGGTGTGTTTTGTTTTAATTTTCCTTTTCACTCTCATTCTTTATAGTAGTGTAGTGGCATTTTCCAGAGATGATGTAAACTGCTGAATGTAGAAGGAGATAGGAGAATCTAGCTATCTTCTGTTAAGTCAACATGAGAGAGATTGGCAAACTGGAAAACTCACCAAATTATCTTTGCTTTCGGACACATTTTAAATAAAACATGAAAAATATTATGTTAATATGTAATGGCTTTATTTTTAAATATATGTTACAAATTTTCAGTTTTAAGCATTGAATTGACATTACCAGTATCAATGGATCTAATCTACACAAATGAAAAGTCAGTTTTTAAGAATGTTGAGAGTCTAAAAAGAAAACGTTAACTATTCCATATTTCTTCATTTGTGCCAGAATAACGGAAGTAACAATTTCAAGGCCTTGGTGGAATGTTGATGTACAGAAGTTTGGTGTTTTTCTAATGGGAAGCCCTATAGAAGAAATGAACTTGCCTGTGGATAGTGAGCTAGTGTTGGTCTGGGTGCGTGCTTTCCTGCGTTGCCAGCTGATCACCATTCTTATAGTAACCAACTTTTAGAACCTGGGTTGTTATCTATACGTAGTCGGAAGGATTTTCTCAACTTCAGTTCCCTGTCCTCACTCATGTGTAGCAAAACTGGTAACAATGGGGCTGTGATATTTACATCACATTGCCAGGGGGCTTCAGCCCCTGGTGGTACATGTGTGACTATACCTTTTACACTGCAAGCAGTGCAGGCTGCCCAGTGGATCAGTCCTGGGCCTATCACAAGCGGCTCAAGCTGGCGGGAATGTGTTAAATCTTTTTTGTTGTTGTTGTTTTGTAGTAGGAAATTGAACCTTGCACTTGCCAGGTAGGTGCTTATGCCGCTGAGCTATATCCCTGGCCTGAAATCTTTGAAAAATGGCTTTGGCACTTGAGCTGAGTCCCAAGTGGAGTCAGCTTGGCATTACAAGTGTTGGGAACATGCCCAGCTTTACTCAAAATGTTTTGAGGTCTACTTTTGTGAAGTGTAAGTTTCTGGCATCTATAGAAGGGACAGTGGCGCTGCTGCTTCTTAGAATGAATACCTGGTTTAAGTCATCAATTTGAAAAGTCTTTGAGTTTGTATTTTCTATACTTAAGTAGTTCAAAACTATAGATGTTGTTAGTTTGACTCTAGCTGTGAGGGTGCAGTTTTTATGGATATTACAGTTTTTATGCATGTCTTCTTTTGTTTTAATTCTGCCACGAATACGGAGTCAGAATGAAGTCCTGTTCCAGTAAAACATGTGAGGAATGTTGTGATGGTTGGTGGGCTGGAGTTCTTAGCATGACATTTGAGCTATCAGAAACCATCCACGATAGCACTGCCCTCTTAGATCAGGAAACTGAAGCCTTATAGAAGTTATTCTTCCGAAATTACAGTTCTTTTTAGTAACAGTGAACGCTACTATTTTATAACTTTGATATCCTTCACTAGTAATACGTATGATCGTATTGTAGCTATGTAATCTCTGTATCCATGTGCTGTCTACTTTGTGTCATTGAGATAAAAACATGAAACTTGTAAAGTTGTTCTAATGACTGACATGCCTTTTTCAAATTTTGTCTTGAAAAATTTTAAACCTGCAGAAATCTTAAATATGGCTCAATGAACATTTGTATATCTACCTCCTGAGCTATAATTCTGTTTTGCTATTGTTATCAAAACACTGAGAACCACATTCCCTCCCTTCATGATTTCTCATCCCTAAATTTTTGAAAACATGCCTCTTAAAACAGACAAACTGAGGAGCTTTGATGCTGGCACAGGCCTCTTCTTGGTACATAACTCCGAGTATGGCCCATAGTCCAGCACATTGACATTAACTGAGAATCTGACAAGTGAAGTTTATTATTCTAGTCTTGTGGAATCACATTCTGAATTTTAGCAAGACCACATGATTTGTATGTGTATGACATTTGTATGTCCCTATTTGAATTCTGCATGTCCTCAAAAGTTACCTTGTGTAGAGAAATTCCCTCCTGTACAGAATCCAGCCTAAGATTGTGCAGTGTGTGTGATAATTGTTCTCTCTCTCTCTCTCTCTCCTGTTTTTTCCATGTATTTGGTATAGGGTCTCAGACTCATAGCTCAGACTCATAGTGATTCTCATGTTTTCAGCCTTCCCAGTGCTGGGATTATAGGGATGTGCTACCACACCCAACTCAGCACACCCAGCCTGAAGGCAAGACCAGGATGGCATGTGGTGCCAGGGATTGAACCCTGGTCTTTGTGCTTGCCTAAGCAGGCCACTTAGCCTGTTGAGCTATCTTGCCAGTCTTTATTGTGCCTCTTTAGTCTTCTCCCCTCCCCTCCCCTCCCCTCCCCTCCCGTCCC